>JAPERH010000095.1:0-32871 GCA_030411535.1 Beauveria australis | reverse complement strand
TAATAACTAAGGCTAGTAAATATTATTATAAATAAATAAGGGGGCATAGGTTAAAGGGAAAAGGGGGTAAGGATAATAGGGGAATATAAAAATGTTAGGCTATAAGGGGAGGGCGGGTAGTAGCCTTATCTTATAGAATTTTATAAAGCGGTAGGTGATAAGAGTGGGGTAGATTACCTAAAGGAGAAGGCGGTAGAGCGGGGCAGCGAATTTGCAACGACCGACTTTATACTTTATTCTTTACGCCCGGTGGCTGTGCAGCTAATAGGGCTTACTAGCTAAGTTGCTTGTACATGTACAAAATTAGCCTTTGCCCCCTGCAAGCCCATGAACGGCCATTTTTCAGCTTCTGCTCCTGTCCTCGAATTTCCACTCTAGCACTGTCTCTTCTGCGGTGCTTGTATCAACCAACTAGCTTGGTGGTTGTTCCCCAAGTGTCCAGCGTCCTATCTACAGAGGCTGAAGCGGCCGCCTGTTATTAACAATACGAGGTGTTGGTGTTGTTTTTATGAAGGAAAAGTGATGTGCCGTTGTCCCAGTCGTTGTTCAGTCGGCCTGTGGCCAATGCAAATTGGATTGTTGCGTGACTGTGTTCATGTTTGGTTGCCATACTGCCCCGTCGGATGGAGACTTTCCGCCGAGGGTATCCGTACAAAGAAATGTTGCCTCTCTGCGTTTCTGTGCTTTCTGTCATTTTTCTCTTGCGCTTGGTATTATGAAAGTCTCGAAATGTTACCGAAGGTAAGCTGTAGCAAGACATGGTGAGACACGGCAAGACCCTGAATCGCGCAAATGCCGTGACGTGCGGAGCAAGTCTCAGCGCAGCTGGGCATCATCCTGCTCTACCAGTAACTAATCCGTACTTTGCAGAAAAACAGTACGCTTTGTCTTGGCTGAATAGTGGGAGAGGCGTACGACGACGGCCTGGCCGAAGCTGTCAGAGCAGCGACGGACTTGCTTTTTTTCTCAAACATCCCGCTAAAGACTAGAATAAGGTATCAGTTCTCTACTGCGAGTCAGTCTTTCGACCCTTAACCCTCATCTGCAGCAAGACATGGTTTACACAACTGCATACGCCACATGTCCAGTCCGTAGGGAATACTTTAAAAAAAAATTGTGCAGCCAGAGCGTCGTGTCAGTCTTTCAACCAAGACATTGCGATGACATCCCCGCGGAAGCTAGTTATCCCGCAAGCTTGACAACTACGAAATCACCAGGGATGGGGGAAGCTTGTGCTTGTGGGGAGAATCGGGAATAGTGTTACGGTAGCTAACGTTACTGACTGAATAGGAAAAGTGTGGCCGGCAATAACCAGTGAATAGCGACGAGCAACCGCATGACCACATGAGGAGCCTGGTTTCGGGATGACTCTAGTTAACTAATGCCTATATAGTATCTTAGTGTAGTTACTTTATATTTTTTGATAGGACTTTATGCAGTAGCCTGATAATATAGCATGATAATATAGCATGGTAATATAGCATGAATGATAATTCAAGTCAACCTTGGACATCATGAATTAAGTTGTATCTTGACATAGTATGCGAGGCAGATATTAGTAGTAACTAGGCGTGCTGATCGCTAAACGGGCGACGGTGTTGAGCATGTTTCGCGACTGGGCGATCTGGGTAATGCCATCATTTGGTGCTTACAGGCATCAACGAGATTTGTTCGGCCTGGTGAATGCGGTCATGCAACCCGGCTGGGGTGCGCGCAGCCACGTTTTGGTTCAAAGCGCGCCATCATGTCAAACGCTGCCGCTTTTGTTGTCGTGCCACATAGATTGCCAGTTTATTCAGCTATTCAAAATCTAGCTTGGTCAAGATACCGAACCCAAGGTTAGCTACATACGCAAGGTAGTGGGACTGGGCGAGCCATCGCACAGAATAGTACGCTTGCCTCGGCCAAGTATTATTCAGGCCATGGATTGACAAGCACAAAAAAACGGGTTTAAAGAGCGGATCAAGGAACCCCATGACCAATGTAAAGGGAGCTGTCGCGATGGGACCCGGCGCCCTGATCGCGTCGAGAGCCAAGTCCGCGGAAGCTCTCGTCGTTTCCTCAATTTATTTTACTTGGCAGGAAAGCAGTATCGCCGCCCTCCTTGCTGCAACTATTTTCCTCACAATCGTTCGCAACGACGAGAGCAAAGACCAGCGAAAGTGTCTAGCCGTACAGGCGGTTTGTGGGGATGCAGAGCAACTTGAAGTTGACGCTTTTTGACCCCCCGTCGGCAACAAGACATTGTTTTACGTGACCAACTTCGGTAGTTGAGGGACTGGAGCGCGTTGTGTCAGTTTGTTTTCCTTTTTTTTCGGCCAAGACATTGCGTCGGTATTCCGCCCAAACTTGGCAGCTTGGCGATACCCGGAAACGGTATTGTCAGTGGGGATTGGACGCGATTGATTCGCCGAGTCACGGCAAACCATCAACCCCGGGCACGAGATGGCCTGCTGCGACCGAAGTCGAGTGACACAGGGAGGCTGATACTGGGCCTTATCCCTTTGACTGTGGAGGAGGAGCAAGCAGGTAACTTACAGGGATTCCGTCCAACCAGGTATCTCAAAAAACGCGATACCTTCAGCGGCACAGAACATTGCCTGTATTAGAGGTACTGTGGCGCACGCGAGTACTAGGCTTGACTTCCTTCGCAGGCAAATCATTATACGCTATCTGGTAAATTCCTTGTCTCTCTTCCCTATGGATCTCGTGACTAGCTTGCTCCTCCTCCACCGTGTGGGAATACAGACATAGGCCAGGGCGAGCTGAGCGGTCGCTCCGGGATGGGAACGCACAACGGACGCATGTCTCTAAAGGCCTGTCTTGTTAGGTAACGGGCACTAGGGTGGATGAACAGAGGCCTGTCTTGTTGGTTAGGTAACGGATACTACGGTGGAAGAACAGAGGTCTTCTAGGGACACGGGAGCTCACCTATAAGAAGGCAGCGTCTGCGCGTGCATAGCTTCATTGTCCACGCAACTCTCGTGCTCACAGGGTTCAAGTCTCAAGATCCCATTCTTACCTCAAACGACTATTCTGTCTGTAATCCCTGAGACAATCTATTCAGTGTTGCTGCCCCCATCATGAGACCCGCCTTGAGTCTCTCGCTCGCCACGGCTCTCGCCCGGCTGTCGTCCGCCACGCCCATCGTCATCGACGAGGCGACGTTCAAGGCCAATGGCGGCGACCTCGCCGATATCCCCAACAGCATCCGGACGCAGAATGAGGTGCTGCGCTCGTACAGCTACAACACGCCGTGGCTCGTCGTCGGCGACATTGGCGGCTGCACCGCCACCTGGCTCGGCGACGACGAGAGCGGTAGCACGTACATCCTAACCGCCGCGCACTGCGTCGGCTACACCGGCCAGGTGACGAGCGTCAACCGCCAGTTTACCGCGTGGGACGGGCGCGTCATCGCCTCCGGCGCCGGCACCGCGTACGTGCCGCCGGAGCGCATTAACAAGCCCCCGGGCATGGGCGGCGCCTCAACCGACATTGCGCTGCTCAAGCTGCCCACGCGCGCGCAAATTGTTGGCAAGACGGGTCTGCCGCTGGAACGGCCGCTGCTCAACGACGCGTCGGACGAGCGCGGTCGTGACGTGATCCTGGTCGGCTACGGGACGTGGGGTGTCGGCAGGGACGTTAGCGGCTCGTACTTTCCATCGTCGGGCGCGCGGCGGCTGTACGGCCGCGGGCGCATCGACGACATCTTTGAGCTCGACTATGGCATCGGCGCATCGTTTCAGCCAACCGGGCCGTCGCCGTCGTGGGCGCGCGTGGCGCCCGGCGACAGCGGTTCGGCGTGGTGGCAGATCCGCAACAATCGACCCGTCATCATCGCGACGACCAACGGCGGACACGACACCAAGTCGACCGCCGCACGCGTCTCCAAGTACATCGGCTGGATCCGGGGCATCTACGCCGACGCGCAGCTGTCGTCGGCGGCCAAGCCGCTGGGCTGCATCGTCAACATTAGCAACAACGACACGTACTGCCTGCCGGCGGGCGAGCGATCCCCGTACTCGCTGCCAGACTGGATCTACAACAAGCAGGTGTACGTGGATGCCGCGCCAGGCACCGCCGTGATGCTGTCCGACTATGACAACCTGTCGTACAACCGCATCGCCACGTTTGACGGCACCGTAGAGAACGACAAACTCAAGGCCGTCAAGGCGGTCAACGGGGAGACGCTCGACTTTTCGCACCCCAAGTCGATGCGCGTTGTGGCGAGCAGCACGGCAGTCGGCTGCATCTTTGGGCTTACGAGCGGCCGCAAGTACTGTCTCCCGGCCGGGCAGCGGTCGGGCTATGAGCTGCCCGGATGGATCAGCGGGCTGGATGTGCAGGCCCAGCCGGCATCTGGCGCCAAGGTGATGCTGTGCGACTGGGCAAATCTTTCGTACAATCGTCTGGCGACTTTTGACAGCTTTGTGCAGAACTGGGAGCTGAGGAACGTGACGGCCGCGAATGGGCAGATGCTTGACTTTTCCCGGCCCAGGTCGATGAGGGTGTTGTGAGGGGCAAGTTTTGGGAATGGGGAGCTTACCTAACTATGGGGCATGGTTTGCCCGCTGAAAGTTGGCAGTAGCTGACTAACTATTTAACTATTTAACGTTAAATACCTGTTTGTTGTCTGATGTCACTCAATTTTTGTATGGCAGAAAATATTTCACTCGCCAGCAACATACTTGCCCTGTATGTAGAGTGCACGAATAATTGAAAACCGGTTGTATCAAAGAATGCTTAGTGATTGAACAGAAACCGACAGTACAGTTCAATCCCAGGGATTAACCACCACTTTAGATCCACTAACTTTGCCTTCATACAATAGATCCAGCGCCCGCTGAACGGCGTCCAACCCTCCCTCGAGTTTTAACGGAGGGTTCGGCCATACTTTGCCGCTCTTCACAGCTGCTGGCAGATAGCTTTTCAGGTACCAGTTCCGCAAACCTGAATTGCTTGCCTCTGATACCAAGTCTTCAGAATACCCCGACCACTTCTTCTGCACATTGCCAGGGAGGACACTGTCCTCTGAAGTCGGACCGGTCGAGAAGAATAGGCCCCCAGTCTCTTGAAGTAACTCACCCATGAGCTTGGTCGCCGCTGGCGAGGCAATACTATCCAGCATGCCCTCATAGGGTCCATGAGCCTGTATTTCTCGAATGAGGTCCTCTCTTGGCTGAGTGTGGTCAATGATATGTGCCGCCTTGCGCTTTTCCACAAGCTCCCTGTTCCTCGGCGACGAGGTCGTCACCACGTGATAGCCAGCATCCGTGGCATACTTCACTGCCAGCCCGCCAACAGCCGACGATCCCCCATATATAAAGATTCTCTTCCCGTTGGGCTCCGAACTTCCAGCCACGGGCGGCTTAGACAAGCCCATGTGAATCGTTAGGGCAGAGACTACGGTCGAGAGGTTGGCGATAACACCAGCCCCATCCTCCAGAGACGTTTCCGGCCCGAGTCTCAGCAAATTTTGCTCCAGGCCAATTGCATATTGCTGGAACGCTCCGAACCTGTTTTCCATTGCTGCCCTGCCCCAGCGAGCAATAGCTACTCGGTCTCCTGGTTTGACGGAAGCAACGTCGGGGCCCGTCTTGATCACGGTTCCCGCAAACGTGAACCCGCCGATGAGGGGGTACTCTGATTTAAACATGTCTAGCCTTCAATATAGTTAGCAATTTTCGAACGGTTATTCCCCATTAATTTACACATTCAAGTACTTACCTTTGGATCTTGGCATCAATCGGGTTGAAGCTTATAGCCTCATTGCGAACCAATACTTCGCCACGTTCGGGAGCCCATAGCTCAACGGCTTCTATCTCAATCGGCCCATAGCGTGTTTTTATCCACGCGGCTTTATTAGATGACATTGTGCACACAGTATAAAGGGCAAGAATCAAGCGTGAAGAATGAGTAAGAAGCAAATGCTGATAGAAGCTTCGGAAGCAAACGACCCTAATGACCCCAAGGAGCTCGAAGAGCTTTATACCTACTTCTCTGTGCCTGCTAGTAGGGTCCACTGCCGCCGTCTACGGCAATGACGGATACACTAGTTGTGCTTAATGGCCACCATAGTGAATTATTAAGCTAACCCCGAGGTTTTAGGTAACCCCCAGAAAGCTAAACGTAGATCTAAGCCAAAACGGCAACTCAAGTGGGATGACCGACAAAGACTCGGTCTATACCGCTTCATCGCACCAACGTACTCAAACCTCATCACGCACTAGCCAGAGCCGGTTGAGAAAACACAATGAGGCTTCGCCAATGATTAAAACCGTTTGTTACGGATGCTTCGTGTCCTGAGGGAAGCCCCAGTCACGATTTTCCTGTTTTACTTATTCATCGTCGGAAAGCCTCCTTACTTGCTCGATTTCTGTATTTGACAACCTCCTCGAATTCCAGCCGCGAGACAAAGCAATCAACCGTCTCTATCCGGCACCACTATCCCACACTGCTTATCAAGCTGGGCCTGCGTCAAGTCATAGCGGCGCCTGCACTCGGACACTTTTGTCAGCAATTGGTTGTTGTGTTGTACCTGAAGAACAGCGCTGCAACGGTCGGAGATTCAGCCATGGCTGAAAGTTCCGTTCCTGTCTGGAAGTAATTCGTCTGCGAACGTGGCCGTAAGTACTCCGTATACACACAAAGAGCATATATACCACCACAAAGCCAGGCACCGTCGGCCCATGTCACTGTCGGCTGAGGCTGCAATGCGGATCCTCTTTCTGCGTTCCCGTTGTGATGATGCGATCGAGGAGCCCGCCAATGCTGCTTCCGTCCTGAATTACGCTTCGAGTCTTCGTGAAATTATAGTATTACGAAAAGCTTACTATAGCTAGGTAGCCAGGTTAGTATATGATAACTTTAGTACTACCCCTGTATAGAGACAGAGTATTAAAAGGTACCCTGTGGGGACCCTGGTAATGGCTTGCTTCTAGCGCTAGACACAACTTTTGAAAGCGACCTCCGTATAGTAGTATATATCTTCGACTTCAAACTCTTTAAGGAAAAAAAACATTTCCATCTTGTATGCCTTGGTTTGGTGCAGCCCTTGGATCGCCCCAATAGTTGCCCGGTGGTATCGTTCTGCTAACTTGACTGCCAAAATATGTGTCATAGATTAAAAAAGCGGTCGACGCCGCAGGACATGGTACCTTTGGAATGCTTCGGTCGCAGCTGTATCATGTCACAAGCTAGTTGATTGCGTTGCATCGATCCCGCTTCTCTGCCGTCGGGCCCCTTCCTGTGGCTTGCCACGTACGAATAAATTGCCAGGGCGCCGATCCTAAAATATCAAATCATTGGGCAGCTACGTCGGGCCAATACGCTGAAAGTCTCTCAGAGGCATCTTGAAAATATACCGTCCCGTTGACTTAGTGCTCTGATGTGTGCTTGAAGCGAGCCCTGTTTGCCATCTCATGTAATCAAAGATAATATATACGCTAGCCCTCGATGAGATCTAAGCGAAGGAGATAAGACCGGAGAGATACCAACTATGTCTAACTGCTTTTAGCTGCCCTTTGCCTATTTTGCTCCAAAATCTACTGCACTAGAACAGCTGTACGTTGCAAGCATGCCCCAAGAGCCTTGGGTCGCCACACCGGGCTTGCAATAGTCTGCCAATAGATCAGCCCATCGCGCTACCGCTTCTACCGACAGCCTCCTTGTGCTGATCTCATGCATCTCAAGACGAATTATGTAAGACCACGACATCGCTATGCCGCCTAGATGCATGCGTGAGGTGTGGCGTTGCAGGAGCAATAGTTAGCATGCGTTGTCATCTTACTAGCGATAATATACATGGCGTTAGGGTGCCTTCGCATCGCTGGAGCATCGACCTTGGAGGCTTGGATATAAAAAGGGAGTCTGCCATGCCAGCACTCGCAAATCTTTGTCAAACAACTTACCATCGAACACACATTATCAAAATTAATCAACACAAAAAACTTACTACCATGGCAGACCTCCCCATCGACAAGCCACCATCCATCCACCTCGTAAAGCAGGAGGATATTCCTAGTAATGACGACATGGGATTAGACGACCCCCAAAATATCGCGTACGTCAATTTGCACGCTGAAGGCCTCCCTGAAAGGTTTAGAGAACGTGTGGCCGAGCTAGAGCACATGCTCCGGCTTACTTATCAGCTTGTCACTATTCACACTGGAACTCAAGTAAAGCGGAGGATAGAAGAAGGCGTGCTGCCGAGCGATAGTAGCAAAGAGTCTAAGTGGAGACGTGCTGCGTACCGAGTCAGAGTCATGGAAGATTACTTCCAGGATAGCGTTTACCCATGGTATGAGGGCGCTAAACGGAGCGAGAGTTATGTAAAACTAACGGAAATCTAGGCTCGTCAGCCCTGGGGGATCCAGTCGGACCCAAGCTGTCTCTGTCGAGAAAACCAGGTTTCACTGGGAATTGCTCTCGCAATGGCTCGTCGGGATTGTACTTTTTTCGACCGATCGCAGCGTCGCTCGAAGCCGTCTTGCGGTCAATTGGTGAAACTATTCAAAACACTCGCGATACCTCTACGAACAGGACTTTCTTGGGTCTACTACAAGTCTTTACATATGATGAGGTACGAGATGATATTCGAGTCTGTAAGTACACCCCATGGCCAACGCATGCAGAGGCATATTTCTAAATGAAGTCAATTAGCATATCGAGGCATCAACTATACTTTGGACCAGAAAATGCATGAGGTCGTCCGCCGAAAGTCTAGTCAGACCGTCATCGAGGCAGCGCCCACATTCATCCAAGCTAACTACTTATTTAATGAGCACACTTGGAATATGATGAAGTCCGAGGTAGAAAAGTATATCACCGAGGCTGGTGTTGACAATATCCGCGATCCCCTGTCAGTCCCAGTCTAACAGATCTGATTACCTGGAAAAAGAAGAAACCTTTATAGCATAAGGAATATACGCGCGACCACTTCAGCTACCATTTATTCTTAAGAGCTTTTACAGTGCTAGTATGTAAGCTGAAAACGGAATATATGCTCTATACAAGGGTTCCTGCTATATAAATCTATGTCTGGGACTATCTTTCCAAATCAGTAAAGCGTAGCTTTGGGCTTGCAGCGGAGTTATACAGCTCCTGCCCTACCTTAACTACTACAACTCACTAACATCGCCCGCGACACCCGTTGCAGTTTGGTTGTTACGGTGGATGCATGATTAGCACACGCATAAGACAATCGCTCTGCTGCTACCGGAAGCTGCTATTAACCACTCCTTCGAAGCATCTCTTCCAATATTGTATAAAATCGACCCCGGACCCACGTGGTCTATAAGGTAATCACTGTTTCACATCAGCTGCTTACGCCAACTACGGTTTAATTGAGTAAAATGGAAACCGGCAAGGAAAGTGGTCGGGCCAAGAAGTCACGCGCCGTCGACATGATGTGTCAGGATGTTGTATGACTGGCTTGCGTCGTATATTTGGAATTTCCACGAGACCTGACCCATCCTGCACGCCCCGTCGTGTAAAGATGACTCTATTTGGCTTGTGCCTCTGGCGGCCTCCATTGCGTTCGTCGAGGCTTGTGTAAAGCAAAATCAGGGAAAAGCAATACAGACAATAAGGGCATACTATGAGTAACTGTTTATCATAGTACCTACAACTATGATTTTTTGACTAAGAGAAAGTTTTTCATTGAGCCTACACTGAATCGTCATTCTTTGGGAAAACTTGAGAACAAATACACAGACAGATGAATAAATCGATTTATAAAAACTCTAGAAGAGACAGTCAAATACAAAAGCAAAGATCTCTTGCGAGCTCAATGCCGATACGATCTCACTCCGTTTTCTGTGCAGCTTCTACCGCATACTCACTGGCCCCAAGCATCACTTCGCTCTCCAGTAAGAAGAGCATAACCCCGTCGTCGTCAACCTTGGTAGGCTCCAACACTCTCCTCCTCGCAGCCTCGACGATGGCCTTATCCATCCCATGAGGCACCATCGAGTTGGTCAATTTGGCAGCAAGTGGCTTAAAACTGATATCCGAGGGCTGAGAGTCTGGACCCTGATCATTGATGATAGCCCCTATAAACTCAGCCATAATGTTTCGGTGGTTATAGGGTGGCCAGAAAGTATCTTCCATAACATTGTACCGAGGTGGTAAGATGACAAAATCGACTACTGCATGTCCAGGCTGGCGATGAGATGGGGCGGTGAGGACAGTGAAAATACTCGGATCTGGATGGTCGTACAGTGTGCTTCCAATGACCGAGAACCGACCTAGATCGTATTTGAACGGATAGTATGTTCCGTGCCAGGCAGCAACATTGAAAGGAGTGTCGTTCTGAATACACATAAAGAGTGTGCTGTTCATTTTGGTGATGACGGACCACTGTTCGCCACGAGCTGTCTCTGCGTTGCCGCTTTCATCGACTCGGCCGTCGAAACAAGCAACCGGAATTTGAAAGTCTCTTGCGTTGGCCAAGGAGCAGGATCCAAGTGGCCCTAGCTCAGGGAGCGTAAAATGGGATTGAAATAGCTCACAGATGTAGCCTCGTGCTGGTCCATGCGGGAGAGTAACTCGATAGCGGACCCCACGAGGAATGACAGCAATTTCATTTTGTCGAATTAAAAGACTCCCCAGCTCTGTTTTGACATCCAAGGTACCCGCCTGCGGGATGACAAGGTAATCTCCGTCCGCAGAGAAGAATACGCTGTTTGGAGCCATATCCTCTACAGCAGCATAGATGTGATACGCAAGACCCGTCTTTGTGGCGGGATCTCCTGCCTTGGCAATCATACGCTGCGAGGTGACCCAGTCTCCCTTTGCTCCAACAGGAAAGGCATCCCATTTTATGACGTTGGGGGTAATGAGAAGCTTTTGTTCGACATCTGGCTTTGACCACAGCCTGTCATCAGTGTAGGGTATGAATGGGCCATGATCGACTGTGGGCGATGTTCGGTACATAAAGGTCTGTAGGTTTTCGGCCCGTGGTGCTGTGAACGAAGTCCCAGATAGACGTTCCGTGTAGAGACCATAAGGCGGCACCTGAGGAGTATTGGCTGCGACTGGATTTGCTCCCGGCAGGGCTTCCGACCTGTTGATTGTACCTGTGAGTGATGTTTCGAATGTAAAAAGAGAAAAAGTGAGACATACTGGTGATAGGCCCCAAAACCTTCCAGATAGCCATACTTCTCTGGAATTGCAAACTTTGTTACAGGCATAATGGCAGCGGAAAGGTTATTTTTTGATGGTTTAAAGAAGAAGGATTGGAAATCTTCCAGACAAGTGTGATTCAGAGTATTCTCAGTAGCGATGCCAGTGGCTTTTGCTGCTGCTTCAATAGCCCAGGTTGGGTAGCCGCCGGCCTTTTATACACACGTCCCATGGAACCATATGGTCGTACATCGGCATGATATTTTATTGCTGCGATCTTTTTAGAAACTTCACAGACAGAGTAGTAGCTGGCATCTAAGACGCAACTCGCGTCCTAAGCTACTTCTTGGCAAAAAAACGTGCTGGGATGCCCGACTCTGCTGAGAACCCTCCAATGTAACGTCAGATTATAAATACGTCAACTGGCAGTCTTTCTAGCCACCTCTCCCCGGCTTTCCGTATGCGGGGTGGACTAAGAAGAACTTAGATTAGCATGTCCGCGGACGTGGTGGATACGACATATCTATACTAGATCTTAGCGCTATACTATGTCCTTTCAGACGTCCGGAGCCTCTGGCAGCTTGATCACTTAATTCGTTCAAGGTACGCCGCTACTAAAGCATATAACGCTGACAATAATCTATATAACGTGGCTCTTCGTAGCTTGAGATCCTAGTCAGCGACCGCTCTGGAGCCTTCGGACATTCAGGAGGATGGTCTACTGGGTCCGGGAGAGGTGCCAAGACAGAAGTCCGTGTATAGTCCGCGGAGGACATCTAGCTTGAGAATGACTTCGTCGTAACCGACTCCGCAAGTATATACTTGAAAAATAAGTCATTGACATGAGCCCAGTAAGTAGTAACTCAGAACAGGATGGGAATAGCTAATTACGCAAATTTTCTCACTACTCCTGCCTAATCCTCGGACTACAACGCACGACCTCGATGATGCTTGATAGTATGTGCAGCGAATTCCTAACTTATTACTGCCATGTGGGACAGACGGCCTCTAGTTAGCTTGGTCAGCATCTACATGCAATTATTCAGCACTTAGTTATTACGCTGACAAACTCCCTTTAGCTCTTATAGGGTTCTCTGTAGATCTTGACCACCTTTACCTACGGAGGAAACGTGCCAACCCGGTCCGCTCGGATCTGTTGAGAGTATACACTTGTCTTCTTTGCAGCCGACTTCAAGGGCAAACAGCCAATCAAACGCATCGCTCCAAACCTGGTACTGCATTACCTTCTTCCCCCGGACCTGTATCTTCAGGCAGAGTTCCTGCAATACGCCATCGACCGCTTTGTTGTAGGTAGTCTCGATGACGTGATTTAGTAATTTCATTGATTTGCTACAACCGAGACCGAAAGATGGGCTGACCTGGGAAAGCGTAACCGATCTGTACTCTTGGCGGAGCTGCACCTAGAAACGGGAATTTCTCAAAAGTCTAAGAAACGCCTCAAACAAGCCCATCAAGAGCTGTGGTTTGTGATTCTCAACAGAAACCCTGGGATACTACGGTTTCTGCATTCTGCCAGGGGCTCCTTGACCAAAGAGCGGTTGAGACAAGCAACGAGACCCCTGTCGACCGACACTAAACACTGGCAGAGCCGGATCTTGATCATCCAGCTCTGGAGAGCGTGCCATAAGCTCCTCCGGTTAGATCTTATATTCCTACACTAGTTCTCATTTATTTTAGACTTCTTGCTGGAGTTGGAGAGCCTGCTTTGCTAAGGACCGATTCCACGCTAAAGTCATCTAGATATGAAGTGAAAGCGAACCGTCCGTTGTCGCTCCCGCCTACATTCAGTACTACCCTAGCTGTGAATCAGGAATCAGCCTGTAGAAGCTCAGATATAATTACTAATTTTCGAAACTTTTTCATTTGCACGACAACGTACAGAGGTACCGCCATCTTGAAGCCGTGAACGCTGCAATGAGTGATGCTATAGGGGAAGGGTTTGTTAGTGATGGAAGTAGCTCGACACCATGGTGCTGCATTGTGGAGTAAACATCTGGGTGTTCTTGGCGGATCTCTGCCAAAAGAACGAATGAAATGACGCAGAAGCGGGAGGTGGGTCGAATGTGCATTGGCGTGGTACATGTACCCTATCTAAGCTGCCCTAGTAATGCACAGGAGCAGCAGATTCATCATTGTTCTATAAAGATGTAATCAAATGTATCTCGTGGCATGTAACTTCGAACTAGTGTATCGGAGAAATTGATGGTATCTATCTAATTTGCGGAATCTTGGTCCCTGCCAGACGATGAGCATGAGCGACAGTACTTCCCGCCCTGGCTAATCCTGGTTGGCCCCTGGAACATGGAACACAAGCAGTACAAGTCAAAATATACGTATCGTACTTGATAAAAATGTATGAATTTGATGACAAATAAATATTTTAGGGTGTGTGCTGCCTTTCCAATTAGAACAGAACACAGCAGTGGCAGCCACAGAAATAGAAGCAGAGCCCAGTGCAGCCCACGCAATAACTATCAGTAGCGACAAAAGTCATCCCGCGGGCTGATACAAGACGAGTATGCAGAGGCAATACGAGCAGCAGTCGCAGCAGCTCCATACGCCGAGCGGGCTCTCTCTTCTGCCGCCGAAGCTTGCTCTTGGGCAGACGCAGCAGCAGCGATGTCACCCGCCGCCTCGGCCGTGAACGCGCGACATGTGGCCGCGTGCGCTTCGGCAACGGCGGCATCCGCTGCGGCGGCAGCCTCGACAGCAATACAAGATGCTTCTTGTACGGTCGTGGCGGCAGCGCAGGGCACGTTGATGGGTGTTGAGAGGCGGAGAGTGAGGGGGCGAGCGGGCGCGGGAGGCGAACCCGCCGTCAGGTCGATAGTCTCTGCGGCAGGAGGGGCTTGCGATAGTGGCCGACGAAAGGTAGCAGTCTCTTTCGTAGTCTGAGCGGACGATAGACTCTTTATAATGATGGAAGGGGCATTCTCTGTAAGCAATGACGGGTCATTGGTAGTAGATTTCGTTTCGGTGGCCGATTTGCCGCGTATTCTTGGAAAACGCTTCAACAGCCAGTTAGCCTACTCGCCATCGACGAACATGACACGCCAACGCTCTCCTCACCGGTTTCGGGACCTTCTGAATTAAGATGGAATGGAAATTCCAATGCCATCCTGCCAGACTTTGCTCCGCCTCGGTACGCACCTCGGCGTTTTCGAACCCCAAAGCCACCCGTCCCCGGTGTTTCCTCCCAGGATTGCAAGGCCGCTCCCATTCGAATTGGAGAGACTGATGCTGCGGAAGCCGCACACGGCAGGCCGTTTCAAACTCTTCAGGTGGCATATTCAAGGGCATGCCTTTCAGAATCACTATGCGATCTTCGCGGCGCCATGTGTTGACTCTGGATTGGGAGCTCCGATCTTTGGCTGTGAAACCTTTCGACCTGGTCATGGCGGCGGCGGCGGACCTAGTACTCGACGATTTTGAAAGCCTTTGTTCCTTGTTAAACTTTGAATATTCGTTTTGTAATCTTTTTTTTTGTTTATTGCGACGCCTGTTATGATGCTGTTATGCGTGTTTGCGGATGGTAATGTGTGTGAAGGGCATGTCGGTCGCAAACGCGAGCTCCCCGCTTGACTTGCTTCGAGTGCCAGGTGCGACGCAGGTTGCAATTGCGAAATCCAGAGATTTGCTGTGAATGTATGCTCTGACTGAACATGCCGCTTGTGATTGGATCGGGAAGACGCATAACCGCGGAGTTCGGTTCAGACTGCCTTGCAATGGCCCCTAGGAGCATCATGCTCGCACACCAACAAACCGTTGCATTGACTCCCATTAACTTGCCGAAATGAAGACAATTATAACTTTCTCCGGGACCGAATCGTAGTAAATAATTGTTTCTTTCCTTCAGTGATTCTATCCTGCGCGGGCTTGCTCCCATTACCCTCACTTCGCTTAGCTGCGTTTGCAAATTCTGGACAACGACTCACACTTTTTCTGTGGCACGACTTGAGACAGAGTAGGGCTAAATATATAGTTGTAATTCGAGAATTAACCGGAGATACCCATTTCGGTGGCATCTAAAAATGGAAGGGGGTGCACATTGCCCAGCTGGAGGATGCTCTGACCCTCGCTGCCGCTGGTGGTGCTGCTGGTGCTGCTGGTGCTGCTGGTGCTGCTGGTGCTGGTGATGATGGGGGAAGGAGAGGTCAAAAGCTTGCCACAGAAAACCAACAGTACATTCTCGAATCGAGTGGTCAACCGTCCGATGAGAGAAACAAGTGCATCAAGGTTGTTAATTCGTATTTAAGAAAAATCTGCAAATGGCTGTATCTCATCTCCCCCGTTTGCTACTAACGGCTGTTCTCTAGCGAATAACGCAACACGAGAGCTACGTATCAAAGCAAAACACACGTTTGAGCATCCAAATATAAGAAGTAGAAGTAGAAATAAATTAAATTAACCAAGGAGAATTAAGTAAAAGATGGTACAGCCGATAATCAAACAATAATACCTAGCGCACTATCCAAGCATGACACAATCTGCGTCCCGGTCAGCCCGCTTGTCGAGAGACATAGCAGCGCATCACCGGCAGCGTACGGCCCAAGTGCGACTGTGCAGAGCGGAATGTCAACCACCAGCTGGGCAGCGTTGTCAGTAGCGAGGTTACTGCAAGCCGAAGGCAGCGCTCTCGGGCACTGCGCTTGCAGCGCGGTCGTGAGGCAGTTGAGGATGTTGGAGCCCGTCGAGCTGATGGAAATGTCGGTCGTCACGAGACACTGCGCCGCGTTGCCGACGCCGAACGCTCCGAGCGCGGTGACGCAAAGCGGGATCTGGACCAGGAGCGCTAGGCCGTTGGTGGTGCCGATCTGCTGGCACGCGGAGGGCAGCGCCGCGGAGCAGCTCGGCGCGGTGGTGCTCGTGGGCGTGCAGAACGCGGCGCCGTTGGTCGGGGTGGGGGCCTGCAGGCCGAGCGCCGTCTCCAGGCAGGTGATGATGCCGGTTCCAGAGGTGGAGCTGGTGATGGAGGACGTGGCGAGGCAGGTGAGGGCGGTGCCAACGGCGAAGGGCCCGAGAGCGGTCACACAGAGGGCGGCGTCGGGGATGAGCGCGAGGCCGGACTCAGTGGACAGCTTGGTGCACGCCGAGGGTAGCGTGGTGATGCAGCGGCTCTTGAGGGAGTTGAGGATGCAGTTGACGACGTCGGAGCCCTTGGCGGTGAAGCTGATGGCGCTCGTGGCCAGGCAGGTGGCGGTGTTTCCGACGGCGAACGGTCCGAGAGCGAGGGTGCATCCGGCCAGAGCGGGCACGATCGCCAGGCCGTTGAGGCTGCCGATGGCTGCGCAAGCGGCTGGTACAGCAGTCACACATGCAGACGGGGCTGGGCCGGTGGGGGTTGGGATACAGCTGGTAGAGCTCGTCGTTGTGGTAGTGGTGGCTGTGGTAGTCGAAGAGCTGGTATCGGTGGACGTGGCGGAGCTTGTAGTGTCGGTCGACGAGCTGGTCTCGCTGGACGTGGTTGAGCTCGTAGAGTCAGTAGTCGGGCTCGTTTCACTGGAAGTGGTAGAGCTGGTAGAATCCGTGGCTGAGCTGGTGTCACTGGGAGCGGTGGTGCTCGTCGTATCTGTCGAAGAGCTCGTTGCATCGGAAGCGGCAGAGCTTGTAGAGTCTGTCGCCGAGCTCGTGGTGTCTGCCGCCGTGGTGACGGTTGATACCGGCGTCGTGTTTATCGACGATGTAGGGCATCCTCCGCTACCATCTCCGAGGCCGATGGCCGTTTGCAGGCACGACAGAACGTTCAAGGGATCGGTAACGGCCGTGGTCAGACACGTGGCGGCGGCGTTGACGGCGAACGGACCAAGGGCCGTGGTGCAGGCGGCAACATCGCCAGGGAGGTTGACGGCAGGGGCGGTAGGGATGTCAAGACAAGCCTGAGGCAGCGAGGTGATGCAGACCGAGGTGATGGCCTGGTTGAGACACGCGACGATGTCGGCACCAACGGTCGTCAAGGTGATGGTCGTGGCCAGGCATGCGGCGGTCTGAGCAGTGCCAAGACTGGCAAGGGTGGCGGCGCAGAGAGGGACCAGAGGAACCAGAGTGAGGCCGTTGGCAGAGCTGAGAGCAGCACATGGTGCGGGCAGCCCCGTGGCACAGACTGGTGCCTGGGTGGTTGGTACGCAGCTGCTGCTCGTGGTAGTTGCGGTCGAGGTGTTGCTCTCAGTTTCTGTTGTGGAAGTTGCCTCTGTGGAGCTGCTAGTGTCACTAGCGGACGAATCCGTTGAAGTGCTGGTCTCACTAGCCGATGTTCCTGTTGGGGTGTTTGTCTCACTAGCGGATGCACCCGAGCTGTTGGTCTCAGACGTATCCGCCGTGGCACTAGACGACGACGCATCAGTTGCGGTGCTAGCCGGCGTTGTCACCATGGTCGAGGAGGCCGTAGCCGACGTGCATATCTGCTGAGTCGGGTCACCCAGTCCGATGCTCGATCGCAGACACGTCAGGATGGACAGGGGATTTTGGATGGCCTGCTGGAGACAGTTGAGAGCCGCACCAACAGCGAACGGGCCGAGGGCTGCAGTGCAAGCAACGACATCCTGCGGCACCTGGGTGATTGGATCAGTTCCGATGGCGAGACACGCGGACGGAAGCTGGGAGATGCAGATTGCTGGCGCGGCTGCGTTCAGGCAGGCGACAAGGTCCGCTCCCGACGTGGTGAGGCTGATGCTGGCGGACAGGCACGTCGCAATGTCTCCGACGGTAGCAAAGGCACCGAGAGCAGTGGTGCAGAGAGGAACCAGAGGGATGAGCGCAAGGCCGCTGACACTGCCGAGTGCCTGGCAGGCCTGGGGCAGGGTCGTAGCACAGACAGTTGGCAGGGCAGTGACACAGCTCGTGGTAGAAGTGGCAGTGGTGGTGTCAGTATCAGTGGCAGAGGAGCTGCCAGTATCAGTGGCAGTCGAGCTGCCAGTGTCAGTGGCAGTGGCAGAGGAGCTACCAGTGTCAGTGGCAGTCGAGCTGCCAGTGTCAGTGGCAATCGGGCTGCTAGTATCAGTGGCAGTCGAGCTGCCAGTATCAGTGCCAGTGCCAGTGCCAGTGTCAGTGGCGGAGGAGCTACCAGTGTCAGTAGCAGTCGAGCTGCTAGTGTCAGTGACAGTCGAGCTGCCAGTATCAGTGTCAGTGGCAGTGGCAGTGTCAGTGGCAGTCGAGCTTCCAGTATCAGTGGCAGTGGCAGTATCAGTGGCAGTCGAGCTTCCAGTATCAGTGGCAGTCGAGCTTCCAGTGTCAGTAGCTGAGGAGCTGCCAGTATCAGTGGCAGTCGAGCTGCCAGTATCAGTGGCAGTGCCAGTGTCAGTGCCAGTGTCAGTGGCAGAGGAGCTGCCAGTGTCAGTGGCAGTCGAGCTTCCAGTGTCAGTGGCAGTGGCAGAGGAGCTGCCAGTGTCAGTATCAGTGGCAGTGGCAGTCGTCTCGGTTGAGCTTCCAGTGTTGGTGCCGGATGTTGTCTCGGTAGAACTACCAGTGGCCGTGTTGGATGGGCCACTTGTGGACTGGCTTCCAGGACAGATTGTGCTGATGAATCACAAAAGTAATTAGTAAACCTTGTTCAATACGCAACATGAAAAGATCAAGACAACTTACATGGTATTCGTCGTGGAGTTGTTAGTAGCAATTGTGACGACAGTATCGATGACTCCCGGTGCACCAGTTATGGTTGCCACAACATTGGGAGCCAAGATGATGGGACCATTGGTAGGGAAGTAGCCCGAGATGCGGATAGGCTGCTGCACAACAGTCTCTGTGGGAGCAAGGCCAACAGTCATGGTGCCAAAGGGGCAATAGTCTGAGCACGCTGCATCTTGACGCTTCTGAAGCGCTGAGAGCAGCGTGAGACCCAGAGCCTTGGGGACCATGATGGGGGAGAGAAGAAGAACGTGAAAAGGAAGGCTTCTGTAGAGCTGTATTCCTCCTTGGATAAAGACGCGAGTTGAGATGAAGCCCTTCACTGGATGGTACGAGTGTTTATAGTCGGCAAGGAGAGCCCCAGTTGCAACAACTAACAGGAGGAGGGAGGAGACTCGGCATAGCCGCAGGAACACGGTTGTGAAATTGAGTTTAAGCCAACAATATTTATTGACGCCTCTTTACTCATCAGATGAAAATGTGAAGTTCATTTCTAATTTTCAACAACTTATCCCATTCCGGCGAGAACGATGGAGATGGTACGCGAGTCGTCGCGGCGGCTGACTGGCTTCGTCTACTAGGACGATTCCAGACTCTCCCGCCCACATCCCCGACTACTAGTCTCTCCAGGCTACCTGGATCAGCTCATATCCACAACATGGCTGAATTTGATTATTGTGTTAATTTACCATATTTCTTAGGAAAAAGCAACGCGCTCGATTTGAGTTTACGCCTTCTCTTCGATAGCCCACCCACACCGTCAACGTCGTAGAGGACTCTTGGTATCTAGACCGCAAGCCACGAAGAAATCAATAATCCACAGACGTCTCAAAGCATACAAGCTCCATCTATTTACTTTCGGAGCGTTTTGGGACGAGCTAGGCTACAGCTGGCTGTCACGGACAGAGCGAGCTAGTCATGTCCTTGTGGCAGGGTGAGGCTTGAGCAAAGAACATCTTGCCATCCTGTATAAGAGTCTTTAGCAGCCCATCATTCCACTGTAACTCGCCTTGCACCCACCATTTTACTTTTAATTTTTTTTTCCCCCCAAGTTTCTTCACTCTTTTCATCGCCATGCGCGTTCCAGCTACCACCGCAGCACTTTCGCTGCTTTTCAGCGCTGGCTATCTTTCTCTCGTTGACGGCTGTCCAACGACTGAGACGGTTACGCTTTCAACTGTCACAAGTACCACCACGCTTCCTACTCAGACAGTTACGGGAGCGCCTGCGCCTACGGGTACTGGAACCAACCCTGGAGGCAATGGTAACAACCCGGGGGGCAACGGCAACAACCCGGGGGGCAATGGCAACAACCCCGGGGATAATGGCAACAACCCCGGTGGCAATGGCAACAACCCCGGTGGCAATGGCAACAACCCCGGGGGTAATGGCAACAACCCCGGTGGCAATGGCAACAACCCCGGGGGTAATGGCAACAACCCCGGTGGCAACGGCAACAATCCCGGTGACAACGGGGTCAATCCCGGAGGCAACGGCAACAACCCTGGTGGTAACACCGGTGGTAACACTGGAGTTGATTGCCAGATTTGTCAAACAGGCAACAATCCCGGAGGCGACAATGGCAATGGCTCGGGCAATGGCTCGGGCAATGGCTCGGGCAATGGCTCTGGAAACGGTTCTGGAGATGGTTCTGGCAGTGGCAATGGAAATGGCAGTGGAAATGGAAATGGCAGTGGAAATGGAAATGGCAGTGGCAATGGCTCTGGCAGTGGCAATGGCTCTGGCAGTGGCAATGGCTCTGGCAGTGGAAATGGCTCTGGAAATGGCTCTGGCAGTGGCAATGGCTCTGGCAGTGGCAATGGCTCTGGCAGTGGCAATGGCTCTGGCAGTGGCAATGGCTCTGGCAGTGGAAATGGCTCTGGCAGTGGAAGCGGCTCTGGCAACGGCTCTGGAAGCGGTTCTGGAGACGGTTCTGGAGACGGTTCCGGAGACGGCTCAGGCAATGGTTCTGGAAATGGTTCTGGAGACGGTTCTGGAGTTGGCTCTGGCAACGGTTCTGGAACGGGTTCTGGAAATGGAACTGGCTCTGGCGATGGAACTGACTCGGGCAATGGCTCTGGAAATGGTTCTGGAGACGGTTCTGGAAATGGAACTGGCTCTGGCGATGGAACTGACTCGGGCAATGGCTCTGGAAATGGTTCTGGAGACGGTTCTGGAGTTGGCTCTGGCAACGGCTCTGGTTCGTCACCCTCTGAATCAGGAGCCAATTCTCCGTCTGCCTCTGGTTCTGGCTCGGGCAGTGGCGTCCCTACCGTCACTGGTTCGGGCGGCGTCCCCGTCGTCACTGGCAGCGCAGCACGCCATCAAACACCAGGCCTCTACTGCGGCGTGCCACTGGCGCTGACCGTCGCCACTTTGTTCCTCTCTTTGTAATACCTCTTATTTTTTTATTTTAGTTTTGCTTTTGCTAGCTTAATTACTTAATTTTTTCTTACTTGAATCTGTTTTTAGTGTCCCGTTTGTGTCCTTTGTCCTAATTAGTTGGTTCAAACCTTGTTTTGGTGTTGTTCTTGTGGCTTACATTGTCTTGGTGAACTTGGCTGTAAATGGAAGTGTTGCCGCGGTGAGAACGGTGAGGGATCAAAAGCTAGTTGGACGCCACGCTAGTGCAAATATAGGTGAACCCGGGGCTATAAGAACCCAACTACATCCGTTATGGTAAAAGCCTCGCAACCAAGCCACTGTACGATTCTCCAGTGGAGAAAGATTCCTTGTCGCTGTCACTCCCATATCCGGTTACGGGGGGCTGCCCCGGCCCGCAAGCCAGTGTGGTGGTGTTGGCAGCTTTGAAAAGAAGCCTCAGCTGAGCCTTGACCACCAAGAATACCTGGGTCAACGTAGTACTCGGGGCCGGCACGTTTTGAATGAGCTGGAGAAAAAAACGGAGCCACTCCGTCCTTGACTGTCCTAGCAAGCTAGTTAGCTTATGGGATGCCTGGAGGAAAGGGGGGGGGTTTTTTTTTTATCGGAATATCGCCAAGTGCCAAATCCGTACATTATGCATCATTCATCCCAACCATGCCCCTTCTTTCGCCCTGCGCACGGCCTTGCTCTAACATGAATCCCTGCATTGCATGTCATTGTCGACATTTCATGTCATTGTCGACATTGCATGTCATTGTCGACATTGCATGTCATTGTCGGCAATGCATGTCATTGTCGGCCGGGCATGCCGTTTATTATGCCCACCTGACGGGGCTTGCCTTGTGATATGCAGGAACAAGGACACTAGTTTGTACACTAATAACCAGGCTAGTAGTTCTACCATCGCCAAAACGCGAAATTAGCACGCCAGACCATGCTACTCCGAACTTTAACCCGAACCCAACTAAGCCCCGAAAGATTTGCTTCTTGCGGAGCCGTTTTTTCCGGTCGATCGGTGTCGAGAGCAACGGACAAGATAATCGTTGCTCGGCTTTTCAGCTTTCCGTCCCTAGGTGCTCCCTAGTCCATCCTGTCGGAGCATCAACTATGTGATAAATTTGGTAAGACACATAACAAACTCCATAAAAAAGAGGACAAAATGATGAGAGCTGATTAATTGATCAATGACAATTCATAGAGCATTACATGGCTCAAATTGCCAGTGAAAACAGCCTCCTTGTCTAGGCCTCGCAACATCCGCGCGCCAAGGACCCGACTCGACCCGGAGACTGTCCGACTCTCGTCTTGTAGTATTGACGAATGCAATCTATCGATTGCCCTTTTTTTCCCCCTCTAGCACTGCAGAAAAAACACTAGTACAAATTAAAGAAAACAGCTGATAACGAGCATGCTGCGAGCGCCTCCGCGCCGGGTGACAACACTAGCAAAGTCAAAAAAATCCCGGCCCGCCAGCTCCGCATTTCACATCAAAACGCCATCGCACGATCGTGACAGCTGACAGCGCCCAAATAGTCACGACTTTATCCTGATGCGGCCAAACACATGCTCGTCCATCCCAGAACCCCAGTCTTGCTTTTTGCTCGCAAACAGTCCGTCCGCAGGTGGCCCGAGTCTGTGCTCTCAGCCTCGTTTGCTCATTGCGTTCATGATCCAAAAAATGACGAGGCGAACAGAGAAATACCAGCCTCAGCCGGATAGGTCAAGTTCCGGTGAAACGGCAGCGTATGGTCAGTCGAAGCTATATCCCATGTCAATACTTCCGGATAAGAGAAACGCGCCTCTACATCACGCCCAAGTTCCACTTCCGGTCTTCTACTTTTGGATTTCTCACAATTCTCACTTCCGCCCACTTCTGGACCCATCCTAGTTCTGTTGCCATGATGGAAACCGTAGCACTTGAACAGCCTCGCGACTACAAGTTCGACAATGCCATAACCTGCGATCAGGGGCCATTGCAGAATGTGGCCCTAAATTTAGGCCACTCAGCTACGTCGAGGAACGCGCGGACAATCAGCTACTAGCTGTGATTACTACGCCTGTAAGTTATATAAGCCATTAAACTCACTGCACGGCGCTGCGCTACAGAAGAGATGCGCGGAATTCTACCAGAATGCCAGTAGTAGTAATTAACGCCAGACACATTATTCAAGTCCACGAGTTCTCCTAGTCGCGTCAAAGGCTGCCCAAGACAAATTTTGTCACCAGAGTCAGCCAGGTAAATCGAGACAGCGCCGCTTCCACTTACATGCATACGTCGTCGGGAGTCCTCCATTGCCGCATGCTGCCTCCACCCCGCAGCTGGAGGTTGAGCAAGTTGGGCAGCGTCATACCAGGGGCGTTAGGATATTGAATGCTTCGTCCGCGATGGCGACTCAATGTCAGGATTTGACGATGATAATCTAGTACCGGGCGGTGTTGCCGGTGCTTCGGTTCCTGTTTTCGCTAGACGGAGATGGTGGAAGATTTATGACATCAACAACAGTCCTCTGGCGGACTCACCAATAATCATTCCCGAGTTCACCGCATTTTCTCACAAGTACCGTTAGATCTGTCAGTCAAATTGAAGAGATTCATAGGCTAGTACTTGCCTAATGAGGCGACAGGTATCGAGTATATAAACGCTTGTAAGAGGGCAAGGCCGGAGCATTCGCGATGTTCCATCACAGCCAAGTATAGGAAACCACTTCGCCTGTTGGACTTTTTTTAGGAATTTCGTCCATGTTGGTTTTTCATTTAGGTCAGGTTCACTCCTAATAAGTTACTTGACACCCTATAGCAAATGGATAGAACTCTGATGATGGCGCACAATCTTGTTATATAGGTGTCTAGCACTATCTTCAGGAAGGCAGGGTGCCCCAGTGGTTAAGGAATACTTGACATCAGATGGTTTAGGCCGCGCAGGTTCAAGTCCTGTCTCCGTCGTACAGGCGGAGTGTCCGAGTGGTTAAGGAGTCTGACTCGAACATTTCCTGCTCTGTTCTTTTTGGCGGGTACTTTTTGCCTCCTGATAGGATATTACATGGCGTAAAATAATACAACAACAACAATAACAATAACACCATCTTTAATTAGTGCGAGTATCGCGAGTTATAAATAAAGCGGCGCGTAGCAAGAGCCACAAAATAGGCTAGCAATAATCTCTGCGGAAAAAGCATATTCCACTGCCGCTGCTACCCTACTCTAATGATATACCATGTGCATACTCCTGATACACGTAAATTTGAAAATCAAGATAATATAACCTAAGACGTTTATCAAACAGCTTTGCTAGCCTTATATATTATACAATGTCCGGGTTAAATATTGCGGCTAACACTACGGTCGATACTATGTACTAGAAACAAACTATTTCACCAGAGATAGCCGCCTTATATAGCCGGCCGGCTAAGTCAGGCATTCCACTCATATCATTCATTCTCAACTGTAAATTTTTTTCGTAGTCAACGGCCGCATTTCCAGCCGGCCAAATAACCATAATCAAGAACGAGACGGGGGTCTTAAATAACCGCTGTAAAAAAAAGATCAAAAAAAAATGAAAAATAAAATACATACAGCAGCCGGTGTTCGCTGGTCGTCACCGACCCAACTACTAATCTGCCGGTCAGTAGCTTGATTTCCGCGGAGCAGACGGGACGCGATATTTTCTACTGCCTGTGGCCGTATGTACCAGGCAGTCCCTTATGCGTGTACATATATTATTGAACACGAGAAATGCCGGCAACGACGCATCCGAAAGCACATCGAGAAGCTCCGACGTCAATGCAACCTTCTATTACTATAATAGCCATCTTTTCTTTTACATTTGATAGATCTAGGCCGACACTATTGTTTCGCTATTGTCCGAAATGGTCGGTTGATTGACATCTTTTGTTGCCGATGGCTGCTCATGCTGGTCACGCGTTACAGAAAGATGCTGCAGGTTGAGCCAATCGTCGCATTACTGCTACCTGCCGTTACACCAAGCAACAGAGGTGTAATTGCTTGCCAGCCACAGTATATAACACATGTTCTTGAACAATAATACAATTTATAAGTCGGAGCAAAACTTCCGGTCATGTGATAATTCCACGATCTCGATGGTTTCTCAGGAGCGAACTAACGGAGCTTTTTAATTAGGATGACACTCGGCCGCCCCGCAACCGTTTTCTTGATCACCATCACTAAATTTACTTTTTCTCCATGCACAACCGCCTACTGTTTAAAATTCTCGTTCATTCCTGTGCCACTCGGTAACATAGAACGGTTCGCACTTCCAGTACAGCTGTGCTCGAATGCACTTCTTCCCCAAGGCAGACGCTGGTCTTTTAACGTCTTCGCCAGACGCTCACAGCCCCCCCGTTCGGCCCACCACCGTCGGACCTGTGTATGATGCCGAAAACCTGGGAAGGCCAGCTGAGCCATGGGCTCCGGAGCTGGAGACTTACTGCTATCCACCGAAGCTAGCACCTTATGCGCCTTCATCGATACCGAAACAAACGGTTGCGCTCAGTTGCCGATATTTACGAGCTCATTTGGCCAAGAATGAGCGACTAAGGCTATCCATGCTCTGGTACTATGGGCGGGATCTCGAGAACGAACCCGAGTTTCTCGCAGGCCTGCAAGAAAAGGCATGCCTTGCCCAAGAATCTTCCGGATGGGAGTTTGCCGTGATCGGCTTGCTTGATGTCAACGTCTACATTCGCTTAGCAACGGTTGGGCTCAAGCTTGGCATTCTACCCCGCGGAGAAACAATTTGTGCGCACACGGTCACACAACCGCCTGGCGTATGTATTTCGTCGTCCAGCATCTAATCGGCATCAGCTAATATTCTATTTGCAGAGTGTTTTTCTTATTCCAAATCTCCAAGAGGATTGGAGATTTCAAGATTGTCCGTACGTCGAGCAAGGCGGGTTGAGAGCGTATGCTGGCATTCCTCTTCGGATGCAACACGAATCTGGCGAGTGCATTGGGCTGGGCACAATCTGCGTCGCCTCGGCGACAAGCCAACCTCCTCTTTCTCAGCAGCAGCAGCAGACCCTCACTCGGCTTGCAGATTGGGTAGTATCCGACATTGTCCAGTGCACGCGAGCGCGGCGACAACGAGAGCGCCGTCGACTAGCCGAACTCATCGAAAGCTTTGGGAATAGCCATGACGACAGAGACTCTGATGAGTCAGTGTTGAAAATCCTCCGACTTGCCTATCCGAGCGAGGTAATCCGCATACAGCCATCAGACGCCGATCGCTGCGACGTCAACGAGCCGGAAACCGTCCTGCCGCCGGGTCTTAACAATGGGCTATGGGAGGACACTGCATACATTGATGAGTTCATCGCGACTTCGAATCAAAACGCAACTCCGACGGACAAAATAGTGCGTCTACTGTCTTCGCACTGCGACAGCCAACTTGGCCATTCATTGCTAGTTGTTGGGACCAAAGACTTTCGACGAATATTCGATGATGTTGATGCTTGGTTTATACAAACTTGCGCAAATCTGATAACCCAGATATGGCAAAAACGTCTCCTAACAGAAGCGATAAAGGCCAAAGAGAAGTTTCTTCGGGGCATGTCTCATCAGCTTCGAACCCCACTTCACGGAATTCTCGGGGCTGCTGAGCTTTTGGCTGAGGATTTGAAGGCACTCTCTTTATCTGAGGCCTCCTCACCGAAAGCGGTGTCGGCGGGCGTCGCGGGCGTCGCGGGCTCACCTGAGATTGCAGCAAAGACGTTGTTGTATCTTGATACCATCTCTGGCGCGGGGCGAGAATTGATGTCGACCGTCAACAGCATGATCACTTTGAACAGGTGGGCTGATATTGCCCTTGCCGAGCGAAGATACGCCACCTATGACATTGGCGATTTGGAGGAGGAACTTTTGAAGCTGGTGTCGGAAGCATCGCTCAGCCAATCGGGTTTGACTGCTTCGGTGTTTTGTCACTGCGAGATGCCAAGCGGCGCAAAGCTGCGGACGGATATGAACCTTTTGCGAGATGGCCTTTGGCCTCTTGTCCACAATGCTATGCAAAACACACCTAAAGGCATTGTTGCTGTCAGATTCTCTATGCGACCGGGCACAGAGACGTTCATGGTTGATGTGGAAGATACAGGCTGTGGCATTCTTCCACATGATCAGGAGCGCATCTTTGAGCTCTACGAAAAGGCAAATGAGCATTCGACAGGCTCTGGTCTAGGCTTGACCATTTCAACAAAGTTTGCAGCGCTACTCCATGGCTTAGTCGAGCTCGTCTCGTCACAGGTCAACCACGGTTCGCATTTTCGCGCTACATTCGACGACATTGTTTATACGGACTCGATCGAATTGCCGCCCACAGCAACGCCATCATTTCAGCATTTGCTCCCGCAATATAATCATTTTGAGACTGACTTGTCCTCCCACCGCCTGTCCCTAAACTTTGTCAAATTCTTGACGCACAATGGCTTCACCCGTTCGAACAAGTCCACGAGGGATTGTTTGGGGGTATTCGAGTACAGTCGTGACCCAGAACAACTTCGGATCAAGGCTGCATCGATGCTCCCAGATCAGGTTGCCATCTGTCTGGTGCCAAAGTCATTCGATACAGGGTCTCTTGAAATGCTGCCCAGAGTGCTATATGCAAGCGCACCATTCTCCACGTCGAAGCTTTTCAGTGTTCTTCGGGAGGCTGATGAAATGGTCGCAGTATTACATGACTTGTCGAGTGGTAAAGAGCCAGCATATTTTGATCGATCTCGTTCGTCTACGAATACCGACGAAGGCTACAACTCTATGGATGCGTCCTCACCTCAACCTCTGAATGAAGAATCGAGTGGGATTGCTCAGTACGACGACGAATCAAGCTCAACCTCTTGCGCATCACCTGTGCGCGAGTCCGCAGACAGGGCCTTGGTAGGCTTGCCTGTGTCTTTGCCGACCAAATCAGCTACGCCCATGGTGCTCGTGGTAGACGACAACATGGTCAACCTGCGCATCTTGCAGATGTACTGCAAGAAGCGTGGGCTGCCCTTTATCAGCGCTGCAGATGGCACGCAAGCCGTCGAGGTCTTTTCGAAGCACCAGGCGTCGTCTGCTGAGGATGGTGGCGCACGTATTGAGCTGGTTCTCATGGACCTGCAGATGCCGGTCTGTGATGGACTCGAGGCGACGGAGCAGATTCGCGCATTGGAGCAAAAGAATTCCTGGGCCGCCAGTGTTGTCTTTATGGTTACGGGCCAGGACAGTCAATCGGACCGAGAAGCGGCGAGCGCAGTCGGTGCTGACGACTACATGGTCAAGCCGATTGGCATGGTACGACTCGACACTGAATTGAAGAGATATTTTCCCTTGTTCACTGGTCAGCCTGTCAAGTGACGCATTGTCACAACAGGAATGTGAGTTGAAACGGGGGGGGGCCACATTTATTCCAAGAGACCCGCTCCGTATTACACGGCCGGCGATTGTTTCCCAAGAACAAGGCAGCAGTGGGGGGAATCCTCTGCGACTCCAAGCCTGAGATGCTGATGGCACGCCTGGCGGCGCCATCAGGCAGCCGAGCGGAGACGGCATTCTTATGCTTATGTGCTAGCTTAATGAAGCGAGCACCAGCCTGTTGGAATTTGACCATTTCGCTGTCTGAGCAAGCGTCACATTACTCGACGAGCGAACCCGGCAAGACGCACACATCCAGTCCAGCCAAGGACTCTGAAGGACTCTGAAGGTACAGTCTGAGACTGCGGTAGAGGAACAGGAGGGGGTTGCCTAGGTACATCTAAACAAAACGACAAGCGAGCTATCACGCCGGCCAATCCTTACCCTGGAGTAAAACACACGAAGCTCCGTGGTTGGAAATGCAAGTTTTGAGAAAAAAAAAGAAAGAGGCAGCACAGGACTCTCGGCCAGTAAGTGCCATCTACAGGCATAATGAGGCCTCGCGAGTAACGGAAAGCAACGACAACGTAAACGAAACAAGATGATGTTGCATTTTTTTTTTCTCCCTTCAATCTATAGCGTTGTTTTTTTTTTTTTTTTTTTTTTTTTCTCCGAGAGTTGATAGTATTGGTAATTACATCATGTGCATTTTCTGTGTGACTGACTACCCGATAATAAACTTGCCTAATTCAGTAAAGGGGCCGTGACAGACGTTTATTACTGATTGGGTCGACGATCAACGGCATTTTCCGCTGACACCATGCCCAAGATAGTAAAGTACTGGCCACCTTTTGTACAACGATTATGTGGTCTTGTGCATCGACTCCATGCCATGTCCGGGGTTCTCTCTCTCTCTCTCTTTTTCTCTCTCTTCTTGCTTGGACCATTGTTAGCGATACGGGTTTGTGGCATCTATTTTATGATGCCTATATCAAACGATTTCTCTTGTACATGGCGTTATACACGCACCAATAAACTTTGTACTTGTTGTCCCCTCCCACCTCCTTTATTTTTTCCTCGTTGCATATTTTGTTTATGACACGCAGCAGAGTGAAAACCAGCAATTTACCTGCAAACTTTTTTTTCTTTTTTCTTTTTTTCACAGAAGGAAGGAAGCTGACGTGAACACGACATGTTGCGCCCATGCAGGCGCTGCATCTAGTTACCTAGATAGTAACGAGCTGGGATGGATGCTGCATGATCGGCATTTTCGCCTGAGCCGAAGCGACTGCAGCCTGTCATGATGGGCTGAGCAGGCTGCGGTGACAGAGTAGGTAAGCAGAGTAGGTAGGCAGAGCAGGTAGGCAGAGTAGGTAGGCAGAGTAGGCACAGGTGCTGCACTGACTGCTGTGACTTGGATGCGTACCTTTGGGGCATGGTTACACAAGTATGATCACGCAGATATGGGTAAGCAGACAGGTTACGCAAAGATGGTTACACAGTTATGGTTACGCAGGCATGGTTACGCAGGTATGAGTACGTAGACATGAAAAACAGGTCTGAATACGTGGGTTATGAATGCGCAGACATGAGCCGTGTTTGTCGACAGATCACCTCTGCTAGGATCCCTCTGTGGTGTAGTTTCTTGTCTGTGGCATTTGGCTTTCGTGGTCATTTCTGTAGTGTGATTCTTGTCCAAAAAAACTCATCTCCGTGGTCATTCTCTTTCGGAATATTTGAAGAATACACCAACTGTGCGCTGACGATGCCCGACGGCAACGACGCCAATGACATGCCACAAAGCTCCTTCAGGAGTCGACCCGTTCTTCAGCTCTCCTTGGCAAAATAGATCTATTCTGGTTGCATTTTCATCCGTTGTACCTACGTCTTTTTGTTTCGCGTCTCGGAGCGGTTGGGGCCGAGGGCCAAGAGAGTACTTTTGCATGCTCACTATCCCATAGCAGAAGAAGCCGGTTCGTTTGTCAGAAAAAGTAACGGCAGATGCCCATTTCGTCTCACACAGATAAGGTAGCGGGGTCAGCTCAAAGACGCTCACCCGCATCACAGCAAGCCACAATTCTTCCTTTGATAGCCTATTCCGCAGCGTCAGTTCTGGTCTCAGATGTCGACAGCAACTGGCGCGCATCGGTCGTCCCGAGGGTCGCTGTTTGAGCGCAATGGTGCAACGATTTCGAGCTCGGGAACGCAGGCAGGCAGGAAAGTCGCACCACAGAACTGCGCAGCGGCAACAGACGACGGCAGTGGCGACGTCGACAACGACAACGACGCGCGTATTCAGCTCTCCCTGCCGTCGGCACTGTATCTGTAAACTGGTCCGCCCTGCCCCGGGCCGAAAAGCCACCAATAAACCGGCAGCGTTCCCGAAGAAAGTCGGCGCACCGAAGCCCCTTGGCATGCGGAATTGGCGTGAGCATTAATGAGTGATCCGCCGCTGCAACGTCAGCTGTACCTTTGCGCAAACGGCTTGACTGCTAAGGCGAGCGTATAGTGGTATCCAGTGTGGGAGGGGCGCCTTTGCGTGGAGAACCATGGGGAGCCGGTTTGACCTGTTCATCCCGCCGGCGAGCCTATCGAGAGAAAGCTGCACGAAGCGTGCAACGCGGTTCGGAGTAGGCGGGCTGGGGCTGGGCGGTGCTCGTGGCCGCGCCGGGCCCATGTCGGTGGCCGAGGGCCTTTGCGGTCCCTCTTCCCCCCAGCGGGTTGCGCTGCGCGAGGATGGAGTTGGCGCTCTCTCGACAAAATGAGTTTGCCTCCGGGAGGAACAAGTCGGAGAGGGGGGGGGGGGGGGGGGCCCCCCCCCCCCCCGCTCGGCAGCCAACGTATTTGTTTGGCTGCGACGATAGCTGCGCGCGGGTACCAACGGCCGGGGGTTTGGCGACGAACGGGCTGCCCTGATGCGTGCAGAATGCGATGATGTGGGCATCTACACAGGTGGTACGGGACGTTGTGCGTCAGACTGAAAAGGTGGAGGGAGGGGGGCTTTGCTGCGTGTCTCAGAGACAAGGGAGAGATGTTGAAGAAGTGATGAATGGGTATTGTATGCATGGCTGTGCACTGCTGAGAAGAGTTCTTGATTGCTTGGCCTGTTCTTTTTTTTTTCCGAGAGCGTCGGGGTGTTGTTTGCGTGTCGGCAGGCTCCCTTGCTGCATCTGATCTGTAGGGACAAGAGCCACTCGTTGCGGCTGGCTCCCTTGTTTGCCAGAGAGTATGCTGCGCGGTTGCTCAGCCTCGCGGCAGCCGTGAATCGAAGGATTTTACTCTGTATAGTTATAGACTGCATGCCAGGCAAGGGCAATTTCTTTGCATTTTGAATCAACGGGTGCACACTTCCCCGTCAGCGTGGCTGGTGTATGAGCCGCAGGCCCACGCCGACTGACTCTATCCGTAACTTGGCAAACGGAAGTCCTGCAAGCCTGTCGGAAAGACTATTGACACGTAATTTATATTCGTCTCAAACGACCTTTTGAACGCATATTGTTAGCCAGCTTCTGTGCTCTAGCGCCAGCTCGCAACTTGTCTGTCGTGAAACCTGTAGCAACATTGTGGGCACAGGCCGTGTCTTTTCTTCTTTTTTTGCTTTGCAGCCCTGGCGCAGGGCTGCATGCTGCTGTTTAAAAAACGTCATCAGCTTCTTCCTTCCCCACTGCTAATGCCGGCATTTGAAGATCCAGCCAACGGCGAGGCGATACTGTCTCGGCCTGGGCGGCGACGGCGTTCAGCCTCACGGACAAGGAGAAACAAGGCCGTAGGAACGCGAAGGAGTAGTGGCAATCTGATGGCGACGATTCGGGTCTAGCGCTTATTACCGTCCCGTTGAGACAATGGGCGTGTTCCGAGTCTACGTTGAAAAAAAGTGGGAAAAAAGAATCAAGACAAATTTGCAGCTTCGTTTGGAGATGTGGCATGTAGGTTGTGTGAAGCTCGCAGCTTCCTCGCTAGTCAGTCAGTCAGTCTGTCAGTCAGTCGGTCATTGATTAGTAATTCCCCGACTCTTGTTGGACCATGAAGAGCGACCATGAAGAGCGACCATGAAGAGCATGACGAAGAGACTGGCAAGTTGACCCGAGCACAAGCTGGTCAGATGTCATATCGTTGCACAACATACCTTTACTTATTTGAGCCTTTTCTTTTTTTTTTTTTTTTCCGATTTCTTTTTATATGCACCCAAATTCCAAGTCAGCCTCTGCCACTGTCTGTAGCCGCCCTACCTCAACTGTCGTCGCCAACAACCAATCAAAAATCAGCAGAGCAGTCTTTATGGCTCTTTTTTTGCCAAGCATTGTGGATACGGCCGGTGCGCACCAACTTGCACCAACTTGGCAGGGGGGGGGGCCGGCCCTTGGGGGCTTGGGG
>JAPERH010000094.1:0-25448 GCA_030411535.1 Beauveria australis | reverse complement strand
GGCGAGGACGGCTTGGACGAGCTGCCCGGCCACGGCGAGGACGGCAACGCCGACTACTTTACCGCGCTGACGAGCGAGCTCTTCTCGGCCGACGAGCTCGCCTTTTCCGTCGACAAGCTGTACCGCAAGTGCTTCTGGGAGGCCAAGTGGGCGGACGAGGTCGGCGCGACGCTGCAGCGCGAGTGCCGCGAGTGGGAGGAGGTCTACTACAAGGAGTGGCTTGAAAAAGAGACGCTGCTGTCGCAGGTCATTCAGAGCGAGGTTGACTGGCACGAGCGCCGACAGGCCATCTTAAAGGGCGAGGCCGACGTGCATGTCAGCAACGGCACCGCGGCGGCAGCGACGGCCGAGGCCGGGGTTGTGGAGGAGAGCAAAAGGTCGACGGAGCAAGAGAATGGCGTTGCGGTAGGTAAGAGTGCGAATGCTGCTTCTGCTACTACTACTACTACTACCAAAGCAGAGGTCGTGGCCGCTTAGGGACGGCGCGGCCGCCACTTTTACATTGATCCCGCGTCGGTATGGCTGCCGAAAGGATACAAGATGGTTAATGGCATGGCACGTCAAGTCTAACGGCCAGCCCGTGCATTCTTTTTTCTACCCCTTCTCTAGTCTCCTTGTACCCATGTACTTACGTAGCTAATGCATAATTGCCGCACTGCACTGCACCTCTACGTTTTGATGCAACCGACACAGTGAAAGCAGGTGACCCTCTCTTGGATCTCACCACAGCGAAATTGCCTACGCGCACTGATGTAAGATAAAGGGTGATGCGCGGCAGCCCACGATTGACAGAAGATGGCCAACCTTCTTTTGGTCGACAGAAAAAAACATCATGAAGCATTAGAGCTATGGAACGCTGCACTCTCAACTAGCAGTCAAGGCGTTGTCAAGACTTTTGAATATTTGCGTTTGGTTTAATGTTTTCCTCATCCTGGGCTACACCGCGCCTCTGATAGCTGGGTGACATAACACCACTGGTACGAGTCCGTGCCGCAATTGTTCCAATGGCCAAATACGATTGGCTAACGGTGATTAGGTGCCATGAATATTGGTGCGCAATCTCGCGTTGTGTCCAGCTTTATGGAAAAAAAAAGGGCGTAGGCTTTCTGGGCTGCCAATCTCATGTCTCCATGTGCAATCTCAGGTGGGCTCTTTGGCGTTTTGCTTCTTCACCGGAAAGCTGAGTTATGTTGCCTGAAGATGCGATGCTCTTCATGTAGCAATGGAGAAAGCAGCTGAACATGCCATTTGGCACTTCAACGACCCCAGCGGAAGCATCTTCTCGCAAGCGCTCGGGGAGACTTTGGTATTGACATCAACAACGGCTTCAATATGGATGCTGCTCGATCCGAGGCTGTGCGTGAGCGGGAAGGGAGGGATGGTTCCCGGACAAATAGCTTCGTTGATGATCTCACAAGAGCATTGTTTGCGTGCCGTGCCTTGTAAGTGCTTTCGTACTTTGTCCTTTGCCTGTTGCGTTTATGAACGGGCTTATGCTAACAAAACCATTGCATCCTCTTTCATCGTCTTCTAGCTCTGTCAATCTCAAATGGCGACTAACCTCGTCTCCCAAGCCGCCGCTATGCGCACCAACGGTGTCCCAAACGACCTCCTGCTGTATTTCAACGCAGGTACGGTTCTACTAGCACTGCCGTTCATCTCGCACTTCTCCTATCCGTTTCTCCGCCGCCATGGAATCTCCGTCTCACCATTGCGGCGCATCGCCTGTTTCGTTTTGCTTGAGGCTTGTGCAATGGGATGTGCCGCTGGACTCTAGGCCTGGATTTACAGTAAAGGACCGTGTTACTCCCGGCCACGTGCCTGCCCCGCGTCCATGGGGGGTACCGGCCCCAACGACATCCACGTCGGGTGGCAGGCCCCTGGGATCGGGAAGTTCTTGATTCTTTGCCATATGAATTGTCTTGGACGCATGATCGGTAATTGCTATGTCAAGGGTGAGCTGGTAAGGTGAGCCACAAAATTCTGTGGATTCACTACATGGATCCTTCCTAATAAAGTATAGCGGATTGTTGTAAATTCAGATTTTGACGTTGATCTAGCAGCCCTCACGCTATTTAAATAACTAGTGACCACCACCTTGGGGTGGTGTGTGGCGCATGTAACTGCTCTGCACGACAATCTGTGGGCGCCGACTTCGCAGCGGCGGGGCGAGGACGGCGGTTTTCATTTCTAATCGCCCAGCCATCATTGCATTATTGCGCGGGGCATCCATGCTAAAAGCCCAGAAAAACCGCCACTACCTAACAAACTACCTTGATCAAGTACAGACGCCATTCTTTTTTCTTTTTTTTTTGCCCTCGCACATGTCCATTTTATCAACACGATTCTCTCTTTTACGACTGTTTCGAATAACGACGAGACGATCCTGACTCAACCATCACAACAACTCTCAGGTTTCCCCGCTGTTGCATCTTTGCGGCGCCTAATTATCTGACCGACCACGCAAGGACCCTTCGGGGTGCACGAAGCCGGATCGCGGCAAAAGACGACCGACAACAACAACAACAACAACAACAACAACAACAACAGCACGACACCACAAAAAAAGAAGGAGCGAATAACTCTCACCAGTCTCCGACAATTTCCTACCCTCTGAAGCCGCCTCCGCGCGCAAACCACATTATACAATGAGCGCCATCCTCTCCACCGATGACCTCAACGACTTCATCGCCCCAGGCGTCGCCTGCATAAAACCCATCGAGACGCTCCCCTCTGCCCCTCCCCCACCATCATCATCCGAAGCCCAAGTCATTCTCGACGGCGACTCGCGTTCTGCGTCCGCGCCACCACCTCCCCCCGCCGAAATCTCCCTCACCGACTGCCTCGCCTGCTCCGGCTGCGTCACCTCGGCCGAGGCCGTCCTCGTGAGCCTGCAATCCCACGCCGAGGTCCTCTCCACGCTCGACTCGGCCCCCTCGCTGCGCGTGGTCGTCTGCGACGGCCGCTACACCGTCTCCGGGCTTGACAATCCCGATGCCAAACTGCTCGTCGCGAGCGTCAGCCCGCAGACGAGGGCTAGCCTGGCGGCGGCGTGTGGACCGGGCATAGGAGAAGCGCGCGCGGGCACTATGCTCGAGACGCTGCTCATGGGGGAGGCAGGGCTCGCCGGGGGCGGGAGCTACGGGAGCCGCTTCGCGTGGGTGGTGGACACGAACACGGCGCGGGAGATGACGCACGTTTTGAGCGCCGATGAAGTGTTTGGCTCTGATTCTGATTCTGATTCTTCTACTTCCTCCTCTGCTTCATCGCCGACAGCGCCCGCAAAGAAACCAATCCTTGCCTCGTCGTGTCCCGGATGGGTCTGCTACGCGGAAAAGACGCACCCGCACGTGCTGCCGCATCTGTCGCGCGTCAAGTCGCCGCAGGCGCTCATGGGCACGCTTCTCAAGACAAGTCTGAGCAAGACGCTTGGCATCCCGCCCGCCCGCATCTGGCACCTCGCCGTCATGCCGTGCTTTGACAAGAAGCTCGAGGCTAGCCGCGAGGAGCTGACCGACGAGGTCTGGGCGCGGTCCGGCCGGCCGGGCCGCGGCGTGCGCGACGTTGACTGCGTCATCACAAGCAAGGAAGTCCTCATGTTGGCCGAGAGCAGGGGTCTGGATTTCTTCAAGCTATCACAAGAGCCGCCGCTCCCCGGCATGGCGCCGTTCCCCGACCCTACGCTACACAAATTCCTGTTCCGCCAAGATGCCCAGCCGTCGTCTCCATCGTCCTCCGTCTCGGTGCCAAATACACCCCTCGCTGCTGGGTCGTCCGGTGGCCTCCTCTACCATATCTTACAGAGCAGAGCGGCGCAGACGCCCGGTTCTGAGATTCAAATCATCAAAGGCCGCAACGCCGACGTTGTCGAGTATGTCGTGTCGGTCAACGGTGAGGCCGTGTTCAAAGCTGCGCGATACTACGGCTTCCGCAACATCCAGAACCTGGTGCGACGACTCAAGCCAGCGCGGCCATCGAGAATGCCCGGGGGCAAGCCGTTTGGCAGCGCCCGCCGGCCGACTGGCGGCAAGTCGGCCACACTCGAGTACAGCTATGTAGAAGTCATGGCGTGCCCGGGCGGCTGCACCAACGGCGGCGGCCAGATCAAGGTCGACGACGCCGTCGTGATGGAGCGCAAGAACCTGTCTGGCAAACCCGGCCCGCAGGAGCAAAGAGAGTGGCTGGCAGAGGTGGACGAAGCATATTTCTCGGGTGACGAAGCTCCGGTCCAAGACGGGTCGGCGGTCGGCGATGTCGCGGTCGGCAACTCTCACTCCTATATAAATGATACCCTGGCATATTGGTCCGACATGACCGGCATTGAATTACGTAGACTTGCATTCACCACATACCGCGAGGTCATTAGCGATGTTGGAAAGGTCACCGAGGGAGAACGCGTGGTGCAGCTCGCGGGCAAAATTGGCGGCGGATGGTAGTAGGGTGCAGAACCATATACAGCATGGATAGATAGCATAGATGTAGCTTGTCACAGCAATCAAGCTTCTCTCGCGCCGCGACGCGCAAATCCGAACCCGCCCCTTCCAGTGCCATCCGGTCCGCGTGGTGCCCGAATCGGCGCGCCCTCGTCTCTATTTTGCAGTTTCGCGTTGCCCCCCGCATCGTCTCGCTTCTGGGCGCGAGAGTCAGGCTTTGGTGAGTAGCTGGGGTCGTACAATTTTGCGGTGCTGGCTTGCAGTGGCGCACGGCGTGATTCCAACTGGCTGCGGGCATTATCCGCGCCTCGTGCGCCCCGCCCTCGGCCTCTGCCCTGCTGCGACCTCGAGTCCGGCCTCGGCGGTGTCGTGGTACCATTGCCCGGCGACGACCCGCGGGACGAGGGGGCCGACTCTCCGAAAATCTTGGCGCGGGCCTCGTCGTATTTGCGCTGCTTCTCCTCGCGCTCGCGCTTCTGCCTGGCGCGTACTTCCTCGGGACTGAGCTGGATTTCCTTCTTGGCTTCGTCGTCATCCAGGCTGAGCTGCGCGAGAGCGCCGGAAGGGCCGCCGCGTTTGGCAATGACGGGCTTTCTGCTGAGCACCTTGACTTGTGGCTTGAATGTCGCAGCCACTGGTGCAGTGCTGGCGGCCTCGACGTAATGAAACGTCTGGTTTGATTCTCTATGGTTCTGGTCAGCGCAGGCTCCTGTGGAATTGCCTTGCTTGCTTTCCGCCTGGGAAACTTACGCCGACTCCCAGAGTTTTCGGTTCGATTCTGCATGAACTGCCAATTGCTCAGCCTTTGTCAAGACTGGCGCGGGCGTAGGGTTCTGGGCCTCTTCCTTGGCCGCCTGATCTGCCTGGACTTCCCAGTCGTCGTCCCAGGCGTCGGGAACGTGCTTTTTCCCCATTGCAATGGTAGATTCCCTGGCAAGATTTCGAGAAGCACGTCTTTCTATCTGAATATGCGTGGCTAGCTCCTTTTCGGCACCAGCGGTAAGACAGAAAAAGCTGACAACGGTCTCTTGCACGCTTCGGGCAGGAGACACGACCAAGGTCAACGCATGGATATCGCGGTCAAGTGTAGGCTGCGGTTCGCCAATTTGAAGGTTTTAGGCATGTAAGACGGTAGTTGAGGGGATGTGGTCTGCGTGAGGCGGATTTCGATGCCGGGCAGTGCGTGGTTAATGACGGGTTTTGTGCGCGGCAACTTTGTTTTTGACGTCTCGAAAACGGCATGGGGGACCAGTGGGGCGCAGTCGAGCAACCGCGGGCGGGCAGGCAGAGGGGCGCCGCCACTCTGCCTGTGGGCAAATCGCCGCGCTTGCTCGCCAGTAGTTATGCCAATCACACGACAAACAAAAGCGCCTTTTGATAAAATTCATCTCCCTTCTTGCATCTCGCAGGTTGCTTTTCATCTCACAGACTGCTATTTACTGTAGAAAATGACCGATTCATCGCCCATGGCGCCAGCCAAGCCCAACACCAAAAGAGCAAAGAACGACAGTGACTGGCACAGAAGCAGGCTGGCGGATGCCACATTCAACGCGAGTAAGTGAGAAGGTATTTGCAGCCTGTGATTTGTCTGACTGGAGGCTGACGATTCGACACCAGAACGCTATCCCGATCCTTTGAAAGCTCGTCCGTCACCGGACCCCAGATTCGGGGTGCCTGAGGGAGTGACAGCGGAGATGACGCAGACGTGGTTGAATATGATCAAAGAGGCCAAGACACAGATGCCTTCGTCATAGCGATCGGACGTTTACTATCTAACTCGGCTTCGGTTGTTGTCATGCTCAATTTTTCGGGAGGCTAGGGATCGCTCTTTGGCCCTCGTGCTGAAAGCTACGTTTCTGCGCAACATCAGCTGTCGTTAAAGTCCCACTTTGCAAATACCTCAAGTCGCATAATAGCATATAACTACAGGGCCTTTTCTTCGCTCGTTGGTGCGAGTATGTATGCCACCAGCTGTGAGAAGCGTTGAGCATATTGCAGCTCGTGCGAACGACAGACTGATGTTCTGCCGATGGTACTAGAGGGCAGTTCATAAACGATAGCAGAACCTTTTCAGTCCTATGGCTACTACCAGGCTGCAGAGCTCAGCCATGCAAATATACATGCTTTGATATTGTTTGAGTTTGACTACTGCGATCCAACCGTCTATATCTACGATAGGTGACGAGCCACGCCATTCGCATATAGGGTACCCCAACGGTGTCTCCGAAAGCAAGCAAACAAAATCTCGCGTAGGCGGTGGGACACATGCTGTACGCTGAGTAATAAATATGATGCCGCTCATCACAGCCTGTCTGCAGTGTAACAGCGGACGCGAACGAGGAGGCTGCTATTCCTGTTGTGCGCTTCTGCAGGAAAGCGTGCTGGGAGTGTTCAGGGTTTACGTCAACTTTGACGCATGCGAGACCAAACGCATAAAGTGCTTATCTTTGGGGTCAGCATGTAAACTAACTAGTAGATAAAGGGTTTGCGCCGCCTCGTGATCATGTCAATATCGAACTGGCCGTGGCCAAATCATAGGCTGCAGTGGCAATACCTGGGTGGTGCGGCTGTGATTTTGGGTGGCGTGCGTAGATTACGAGCATTACGCCCTGCTGAGAACTGATCGGCAGCAGGCTTGAACATAATCTTTGAAACACCATAGCTTGCATTGAGCTGCCATCATCGTCCAGCTGATGATGGTACCAGTTGGCTGGCCAAGCTGGCATCGGGAAGATGACAGGAGGGGGTGGTTGGGTGGTTGGTGGTTTTGATGGGACCCTGTCAGCGACCCGAAGCGGCCCGAGACAGACACTAGATTTCTGATATATGAGCTAGGGAGCAAGAAGACGTATGGCACGGTTCCCTGTCCAAGTGGTTAGAACGCATTCGTATTGCGCGAGCGTGCATCGGTACACCGCCTCTCTCAGGGTTCGAGTGGCGAATGGTGACTGATGTATTCGTATGCGTGTGGCTTTTCTCTTGGAAGAAAAGTACGAGGGAAAAGGGAGCAATCAAAGGGCAGCAGCGCATCGAGGCAGCAGCCACCGTGGTACTGAAGGGGCTGGACTACAGTCTGCAGGGCAGAGGGCGGCTTTGGTGTGTTGACCAGGATTGAGACTGGGCGCGCCGAGCCTCTCTGGGAGAACTAGCTAAATAGCTTGGCGTGTCAAGTTAATTTAGACCATGTGCATTACAACTGTACCCGGAGGCTGTCTGAAACGTGGGGAAGGGGAAGAAGAATATGATGGCAAGGGCAATCAATGGCAATGGGAGTACCAGTAACAATGGGGAAGAGGCGGGCATGGTGCATGGTCGAGGTTACATCTGGAGCTTGCTGGGGTGGAAGAGGGATTAGCATTGCTTGCTCGTTAACAGAGCTTACTATAATATGAAGTTTGGCATAACATTTATTCGGCGATGCTCGAGATTGGCGTGGCGGGCGTCTGTCAAGAGTTTGAATCCAAGGGGTCAGTGAGCATGGGCGATGTTTTATAAACCAATATTGGTTGTTGCTACGGATTACCCGAGTAATAATGAGAGGATGCTTCATAGGTGCGGGGTTTGAAAAATTAAGTGGGATTTGGAGTCGTTGCAGACATTTGAGACCGGTCTAGGTTTGGCGGCGAGGCATTATTGTTGGAGCAACCTTGCGAGTGGCTATACGTAACAACTAGTTGAACTGTGGCTAGACAGTTGGTTCGAGTCTGGCTTGAGCAGTAGCTTGAACCCAGCTTGAACCAAGTAGAGTTGAAGAGAGTCGAGAGAGGTGAGAGAGAGATGGGGGGTTACAGGCCCGAGGCTTCCGGTTCCGAGGGGCAGCTCATGTCTGTGCTTTTTTGAAAGGTATCTATTTTCTTCGACGTGTACGGATTATTTGCTTTCGAATTTCTGTGCGAGTGAGTAACCATCAGCTCGTCGTGAGTGGGCTAAAATAAATGCAGTGGCAAGAGATGAATGCAGAGCCTCACCAACTCTAGAGCGACGTGTTTTTCTTTTTTTGGGTAGGTCCCAAATCAATGACTCAGAACAGAGACATTTCATCTTGATTGTCTGCCGTAGAATTTGATCTGCAAGATTCGTCATCTGGTAGCTTGGCAGTCATTGCTTCTTGGAGCAGTTGACGTGGTGCAGAGAACGTCAGCGTATGGAGTATTACAGGCGGCCAAGCTTTGAATTAAAGTGAGGGGCACGAGATGGTTAGGCACGAGGTTCCTATTATCAGACAAACCCCGCTGATGATGACGAGGAAAGAGAAAAAGAAAAGGAAAAAAAGGAAAGAAATAAAATAAACAAACAGCATTCCTGGCAGGCCAAAAAGTGAAAAAAAAAAAAAAGAATGATCTCATACGACAAGTCGAATCGCTCCAGGATGTAACTAGCTGTTGCCCTCCTGCGGGGAAGAGTGACGGTCTCGTCCCGCATTTATGGTCGGGTAATGAATTGTATGGACGAATTGAGGACGAGGCAACGAGGTTCGCTGCACGAGTTCAGCGCAGCAGGGTCAGCAGGCAGGTAAAAAAGGGAGGAAATGGCATCCTGTGTAGTAATGACTGACCAGTCCGGTAAGTGGACGGCGGTCCTAAAAGGTTGTTTTTTTGGAGGGAGGGTTAGCTATGTAACTGGTCCCCAACGTCAGGGAGATCTCCATGCTGTGTTCGGAGGTGTGTGCTGTGGATTGTGGCGGGCGCTCTCTAGTACGGCGTTGAGCGATAACTAATAAGGCAAGGTACTTTGCCTTGCCCCCAGCCAGTTCAAGGTGGCGGGTTCGCAGGCGCAAAGAAAAAAAAAAAAAAAAAGAGAGAGAGAGAAAGGAGCTCGTTATCATTAGCATGCATTCGCGATAGCGGCCTCTCTCGTCGTCACCTCTTCAACTTGCATCATACATGTACCTCATCCATCGCACTCGGACGCTTTAACGGCATCAACCACATACGGCTCGAACCCTGACTGGGAGCAACTCTTACGCCGTTGATTTGTTGTCTTTTGGGATTCCTTTTCTTCTTTCCTGTGTCAATTTCTCTTTGTCTTGTTCCTTCACCACCACTCTCGTTTTCCTTCTAATCTAGGTAATCCTTTATACTGCACCCGCCATGATGCCCGGAAACGACACGACGCATCAGCATCACAACGGAGGAGGTTTCGATTTGCTGCGCAGGGCAACACAAGCCATGATGTCTAAGTGAGTGGCCTCTTTATTTTATTTCTCCATCTCTTCATTTTGTCTTTTACTTCGTCTTGGTTCAACCCAGCGTTCACCCGTCGAGTGACGGCGTTTGAAGTGGTCCCTACCATTCACAGCGGCCAAGCCTAGTGGGCTAGGTACATCAGCGTAACGCCTCAAGCGGCGCGCTGCGGGCTCGTTTCCAGCAACATCAAACCCTCAACTGGCCTGGGCCAAAGCTTGTCAAGTTGGCGACGTCTCTTCAAGAATTTGGGATGATGCGACACTACACGGCACGGAGAGACAAAAAACCCGGACTCGAAGCGCCCTCGGGCTGATGGGACGCGGCAAAGAGTGGCGACCAGCGCTCTCACATTGCGAATGGTGAGGGGGCGTACGACCCAGCAAAGGCGTTATTGTCAGCAACAACGACCATTTTCGCCCCTCATCAGACAAACAAACGGCGAGCGACGACGCAACGAAAATAGACGAAATGGCCAGCCTGGCTTGCACGGCTGGCCGCCCAGTCCAGCAGCAAACAGGCCGCTAGCTGCTCGTTCTGGCATCGCCGCCAATGGCTACAAGGTGGCTCCGCCCCAGCGCCGGGCTTTATTATGGGCCGGAGAGGGGAGGGGCAAAGAGGAGAGAGAGAGGGAGAGTCAGAGAGCAAAGAAGCCAAAGAGGCAAAATGGCTGTCCACCATACTGCCACACCCGCCACACTCCACGCCAACACGCCTCCCAGCGGTTTACGCTGACTTTTGCGAGTCAGCCTAGCCGCAGCGGTCTTTTGCAACGCAGGCGGCGCTGGAACCCGCTGCCACCTCCTGGCCTTGGTGAACCTTTTTGGTGGCTCCCAGTGTCTTGGTGTCTTGGTGCAGAGACCTCTTGGGTTCCGCCGGCTTGCAGCCACTTGGTCCGAGCTTGCTTCTCGTGTGCTTCTGGCTTGCTTCCATTTCTATTCTTGTCTCGCCGAATCGTCAGCCAGCCAGCCAGTCTCGTCTATTCTCTCCGAATTGCAGCCGTCTTTGCCGCAACTATCATCAATCCTTCGGCCCTACCGCCCTTCCCATCCGCGACTGCGAAACCACATGGCATTTCAATGGGCCAGCCCACACACAATGGCTGGACATGGAGAGGATCGGACGCAGTGCATCTTCGCTGCAACGCACCCTCGAACAGTGTTTGAGATTCGGCAGTCTGGCTTCTGCCACGTCTGCTAGGGCCATTACTGATTACTGCCGACCTACGTCAGAGTGCAGCCCTCGACAATTCACATGCAGGCAATCCGCTCTAACCGGCACGCCCAGCCACACCGTCACCCAGTTCTCAGGTACGCGGGCATGCCGTTGCTTCACTACGCTTGCTGCACGACGCCATGATCAACATGGCATCGAGCAAGCCCATACCCCTCATGGCGTCGGATTGTGGTGGGCCACCGAGAATAGTTCTTGGACCGCGAAACGCGGCATGGTTCAAATTTTCCATGGCTTGCCAATTCGGGAAGCTCACCTACTACTCCCGATGACTACATGCATACGTAGTATTGCTACTCGGTAGCCGCTGCAGCCACTCCCACACTACTGGTACAGCCAGCAGTAAGTGATAGCGGTTCCTGCTGCATCTATTATTGGCGAGTCTGAAAATTTGACTTGCGTCGGCCATGTTGACTTGGGCTCTCAACCTCTTACTCAGCTGGCCCTCTGTTGGGCAGCGCCAATCCTGCCGCTCGATCGTACCTGATATACACGGGGTACCTATTTACCAAGTAGTTTTTGGCTAAATAGGTACGACTACTGTGGCTAGTGGCCACCAGCGCTCGCCAATACCCGCAAAAGCCCATCCAGGCCAATCCTATCTCTGACTCTGTCAGTCCGTTGGCCCGCTCGGAAGAAAAAATTAATTCCATTTCATCAGCCAAACAGACCCAGAAAAGGAGAAGAAACGGAGAAGAAAAGACAGAGTGCAAATTTGACATACCCGTTCTCGGAATTGCCGCCCGGCCTGCAGGGGCGCAAAGTTCGCCAGCCCAGCTAGCCCAGCCAACCCGAACCCAACCCTTTGATTGCACATGCCTCGAAACCTTGTATGCTTTTACTCGGCCGCTCACCACATTTTCATCTCCATGTCAAGCAACCGCCACTTTGTCTCTTTTTACTTCTCTCATATATCTCATCTCCTACTCGCCCCAATCCTCGGCTGTGCCCCCCATTTCTCTGTCAAAACCAACTGCTCCATCTCGGCGCACGAACCATTTTCTCCGCTTGCCAGTTTCTCCTTTGAAAGCCTCAAATCTGAATTTACTCCTACCATCACCACCACCACCACCACCACCCTCACGATTCTGGCTCTCCCGTCTTTCTCCGTGACCGGCGCGTAGCCATGAACTAGTCACTTTTCACCATCAAATTCCCATTTGCTGGTCGTCTCAACCTCCTCTCCACTTTCTTTGCATGGCTTGCTGGGACCGACACGCAAAAAACGCACCAAAATCTGCAGCGCCGCAGAGAACCACTTCAAACTATACGCCCAAGCCCCTCCCTCCCCCGCGCTCGCTGCCCACACTACACCTTTTTTCCTCATCGTCTCCTCTCCGTCTCCTCTTTGAGCTCTGGGCATTTCACCCCCTCCTCCTGTCTGCTCTGATTCTTCTCTGGCCTCTTCTCAGGCCTTGACGATAATACACTCAATCATCTGCCACCATGCAGACTGTTGACCAGTCCACTACTAGAACTGCCGCCGAAGACGATGGCATCGACCAAATAGGCTCAGACACCCCACGATCCGGCATCGCGACACCTCAACCCGATCCCTGCGACAAGCGCCTCCCCGGAATCATGAGCTACTTCGGCCAGGTTCGTCAAGACCCTTCTACAACCGTTCCGCCTTCCTCCCTCGACTCGCGGCAGCACAATTACCACACCACATCACAGACTCCCCAGATGACCCTCGCTGCCGCTCCGTCCACCGACGCTGATACCCCGGCGCCCGATCATGAGGAATCCCGGCCACCGGCATCCGAGGAGCTACAAATACGACCGCCACCTCTTTTCCCTGCCGGCGTGCCGCCTTCTTCCTTATCCTCCTCGGGCGCTGCTTCCTCAGATGCGTCGGCGGCCGTACATCCTCCTGCCCCTCTGTCTGCCAAGTCGGGTCCTACACAACACCTTACTACCAATATTCATCCCTATCCCACCCCTCCACCGTCGCAGCCTTGCTCGTCTGCAAGCTCCGCTGTACATGTTCTAAACAGCCGTGCGCAAGATCCGGCACCCGCTGGCCGGTCTGCTTCTCTCGCTGCCAATGCCATGAGCGCCGCCCAGCAACTGTCTTTCACTTCCCGTGGCGTTCACTCTCTAGATGAGAGTCGCGCTCAGTCTCCCCACCCCCATGACACTACCCTTCCTAATTCTAATTCTGCTTCTTCCTCAACTACTCAATCGTCTAGCAAATGGTTTTCTTTTGGTGGGCTCAAAGAGCTAACACGTGGTATCATCTTCAAGAGCGGTCCCTCTACCCCGACCAGAGCTCTTTCGACTGCCCGCCCCTCGCAGTCGGACGGCAAAGACTCACTGTCTCGTACCAGCAACGATGGTGCTGAAGCCAGCGGAACTCAGACCCCGCGCTCCACTGGCGCTCAGGTCCCCGCTGCCCGTGGGAAGCTCACAATCAAAATTTCCGAGGCCCGTGGCCTACGCAAGTGCCACGATCCCTATGTTGTTGCCGTCTTTCAGCGCTCTGAGCTCATCTCGAGCGGCCCTCGACCTAGCGACGATGAAGAGCCCCTCAATGTTGCTCAGGCTGCTATTGGTGGCATCCCTATCCAGCGGTCAGGAAGTGATTCCGGGCGCCCTATGGCTATCCCCATGCGCAGTCGCCAGAGCAGTAACACAAGCATCACCGATTACAACACCTTCCGCAACCGCAACGGCCGTAATGCCCCTCTCACGAACCCCAAATGGGACGCCGAGGCTGTATTGTATGCATTTGTTCCGTGGTCCTGCACCCTCTTCCGAGCTAACTCATGAGTATGTAGTGACGTTGTCGATTCCGGTTCCTTGGTAGATGTGTCCTTGTATGACCACACCCCCAGCGGCGAAGAGTTTCTCGGTCATGTCAACTTTGAAGCCCCGAGGGAAAAGGAGACGCCAGTCCGCGGCTGGTTTCCCCTCAAAGGCCACGTCAACACTGTTGCAGAGGCGGCGCCCACCGGCGAGGTCTACGTCGAGGCTCTGTACCAGCGCACAGAGAAGAAGCACTACGGCCCTAGCGATTTCGAAATTCTGAAGCTCATTGGCAAGGGAACCTTTGGGCAAGTCTACCAGGTTCGCAAGAGGGATACGCAGCGCATTTACGCCATGAAGGTTCTGCAGAAAAAGGTCATTGTCCAGAAGAAGGAGGTGGCTCACACGGTCGGCGAACGCAATATTCTTGTTCGCACGGCCACGTCTGACTCACCCTTCATTGTCGGTCTCAAATTCTCTTTCCAAACTCCCTCCGAACTATATCTGGTCACGGACTACATGTCCGGTGGCGAGTTGTTTTGGCACCTTCAAAAGGAAGGCCGTTTCGACGAGAGACGTGCCAAATTTTACATTGCCGAGCTGATCCTCGCCATTCAACACCTTCACAACAATGACATTGTCTACCGCGACCTTAAGCCCGAAAACATTCTCCTCGATGCCAACGGTCACATTGCGCTCTGCGACTTTGGTCTATCCAAGGCCAACCTCACGAAGAATGACACTACGAATACGTTTTGCGGCACAACTGAGTACCTTGCCCCAGAGGTGCTTTTAGACGAGTCTGGCTACACTAAGATGGTCGACTTTTGGTCGCTTGGTGTCCTGGTCTTTGAAATGTGTTGTGGCTGGAGTCCTTTTTACGCCGAGGACACCCAGCAAATGTACAAAAACATCGCCTTTGGCAAAGTTCGCTTTCCGCGGGATACGTTATCGCAAGAGGGTCGAAATTTTGTCAAGGGCTTGCTCAACAGAAATCCCAAGCACCGCCTCGGCGCCTCGGATGATGCTGAGGAGCTGAAGCAGCACCCCTTCTTCAACGACATTGACTGGACGTTGCTCGCGCAAAAGCGCATCGCCCCTCCCTTCAAGCCCAAGCTCAAGTCTGAAACCGACGTGTCCTATTTTGACCCCGAGTTCACCACGGCCTTGGACCAAAATGGGTCCCTCAACGAGCGCGCCGCCGCCCTCGCTCGAGGCTACGCCGCTTCGACGCCGCTATCACCCTCAGTGCAGGCCAATTTCCGGGGCTTTACTTTTGTCGACGAGAGTGCCCTCGATGACCACATGGGTGATCGTGCGCGCACCGACGACGAGGACATGGATGACGCGAGCCAGCACACCAACGGCAATGATGACGACTGGGACAACTTGGACGATTTTGATGCGAGGAGGGATAACAGAATGAGCGGCATCGTGCGCACGTCGACTCATGACGAGCAAATGGTGGGAGGAGGGCACTTTGATGTTTAATATTCAGCTGTCTGTCCATATCTCTGTGATACCCACGCATAAAAAAAAAGGGAAAAGATTGTGCAAAAAATCTGAACACAGAACGCATTGGTGGGAGAAACCAAAAAATATCTGTTTTTCTTTCTTGTCTCTTATGAATTCATGGGCATATGGGGTTTCGGCGGGATCATTCGGACACTGGACGGCGGGGAGGCAAATTTAATCACGTACAGACTCATTTTGGCGTTTGGAATGGTGATTTCCTTTCTCGGTTGAAACTGTTTTTATTGCGCGTCTTTTTTTATAACAATCCTTTTTTGGCGTTGCTCTCTATGATTGATCATCCCATTTGTTCAATGTGTGGCATAATTGTAACATTGTATTTTTGCGTCTGAGAAGGGAGAATCAAAAAAAAAAAAAAAAGAACCAATTTATTAAAAAAAGAAAGACATGTTTCAGTCTCTTTACTATTGTTCTCTTGATTGATTGAGTGTGTTGAACTATGGGAAGGGTGGGATTCGAAGAGGACAAGCCAAGGGCATGGATGAAGTAGGTAGACATCTTGATTGTCGACAACGGGACACTACTAGCACGATGATGTAGGAAGGACATGGCTGCTTTAAAATGGTACTGTTCACCTCGGACGCTTCAACATTGCGTTCTTGTTGTTTCTTTCATGAGCTTGAGGCAAACTCTGGTTTTTGTTTGCTCTGCGTGCCTCTTAACTGTTGCGATGATGGCTTTCATCTCCGTTCCATCCGTAAGATCATCCATCCATCATCCAGCGCTCATAACTATTTTTTTTTCTTTTGCCACCGGGGCTGTTTTACCAGGAGCTCAGTGCTCCGAGGCTGAACTTTTTTTGCGCTGCTGCTCATTCTTCTTTGCCGCTTGAATCTTGCTGGATTCAAAAGAAAAAAAAAAAAGAAAAAAAGCAAACAAGTTTGCCAAATCGTCAGGATTGGGCTCTGACCCTTGGTGAAAGTGCTAAGCCGTTGCGGGTGCAAATGGGTCGGTTCGCTCGCGGGCTGACGGCGTTGATCATGGCCCCCGAGTCTCAGCGGCTATCCGGAACTTGACATTGCTACAAACGCATAGTGACTGGAACGATGCGAGTCTACGTGCCTAAATGGACACGGGAAACGGCAGATTGCTTTTACGATTTGTTGCATTGAGACAAGATTGAAATGATTCAAAAGAAACAGGCAAAACACCCATGCAGGGCCGTCTCATTTCTTTACAAGGAAAAAATGTACAACAAGGATTTCCGTCAGTCCGCCAGGAATCCTGTTTCCGCTCAGCCCGTTTCGACTGCTGCAGCGGACCAAGCAGCCGCCGACGCCAGAAAGCAGGTACAGATACCCCGCCCGCCTCCGAGCATCCTGCGACCGTCCACACCTCAACCCAAGATTAATATCCCATGTTCTCCAGTTCCGTCCATCAACTCTGGGTATGCGCGCCGAGGAGACGACGAGTGCCCGATGCATTTTTGACGTGCGTTATAATTCCCTCCCTCCATCACGCCACACTGTTCTTTCGTGTAGTGCGGTTTTATGTCGCTTAATGCTTGGGCGCTTCCTCCTCCTCGGCCTCGAGCCAGTCGGGAAGGGCGGCAGGGATGCCAGAGGCCTGCAGGGCGGCGTCCTGGCCCTCAATCTCGACGGCCATGCTCTCGTACTCTTGAAGGCTGCTGGCGAGGTTGGCCTCCTCGGGCGACTTGGGCGTCTTGGGCTCGGCAAAGGTCTGGACCTGGCCGACCGAGTCCGACTCCTTGACGGGGGGCATCTTGTAGGCCTTGAGCTCCTTGAGGTACAGCTCCTGGACAAAGTCGGCTAGAAATTAAAAGAGAGGCCATGTTAGCGTCCATGTTTTTTTGAGGTTTGACGGCGCGCAAAGGGGAACCCCGGGGGGGAAGATTGGCTGCCCATAAAACGTCGCAAAGTTCGTCGGCCCTTGATCAAAGTGTCGTCCAATTCGGTCAATTGAGGTCGTTGGCTGGACGCGGCGAGCTTCATGGCTAGGAAAAAAGGTCGGTCGGGTGCTTCGGCTGCTGCAAATCCGCTGTTTTCTCCGAGGAGGCGATCGTGTCTCCATGCGCGTTGTACCAAAGGGGGTTGGCCGTCGCTCGTGTCCGGAGTTGAGGGAAATAATCATCGCTTGTGGGAGGGGAAAAAATATCTTCTTACCTCTGCGAGGGACGGTAGGAGCAATAAAACTCCTCGTCTGCACCGATCGCGAGACGGTGGTCATGACAGAGCGGGCGCGCTATTAACCCGGGAACAAGGCCCCCTCAGTTAGCAAAAGCTCTTTTCGCGGAAGCAGAAAAGAGATACGGGCAGCAGTGGTTGCTCGGAAAAACAAAGGGTGAGATACGTACAGCGACCCGAGAGATTTGGCTGAGCATTTTGGATAGGTTGGCGTTGCTCAATGGGAAAGCCCGAGATTGGCAAGAGATGAACTGAGGGTTTTGGAAAAATCGTGATGTCGGCACCGTCTGTCCATCCTCCCTCTCCGGCTTAGTCCGTGGCTGGTTTTCCAAGTTTCTGCCTGAGGCTTGTGGAGCTGCTAGAAAAAAAAAGAGTCACGTGATTCATCTTCGATCTCGAAATCCTGCTCATCAGGGGAGCTATGGGAGCGATGACGCTCTAGAGACTAGCACACAGCCACGCTACGGAATGCAGTCGGATCAGAGAAACATAGGAAGATCTTGCTTTCGCACAGGCTTGGTGGTGTCGCCGGATCTGGGCGTGATGCGAGACAATCTACCCCAAGCCTTATACCTGAGAGTAGCTCGAGTAGGTCCTGGGCTTGCAAAGGAAGATCGATAATTAACAAAAAGAAAGGATGTGATTTAAATTCGCTCTTCTCGAACTCTTCTAAATGAAAAAACGCATTCTATCAAAGCCAAGAAAGACTTGTTGCACCTTTTCAAGTGATGCCACTATTCACGCTCGACCCTTCCAAACGGTGCTAATGACAATCTCATTCATAGCACGGCTTTCGCCTACCGACTCCAATTTTCGTCTGAAATGGCACTTGATTCCCGTCCCTTTACTAGTGGGCTGCTGCTTTTGTGATTTTTGGTTGCTTTGGCCTTTCTGAATTCGATCCAGGGGATAGAGAGAAAGTACGGCCCGGCAATAACGGCAGAAAGCACAATGTAGGCCGTACGGAAAGCCATGCCAGTGCCGGCTAGCTGAAGTCCCAGGCCGCCATTAACGATGCCAATGAGAATGAGCGCGCGGCCGTACCAAGCGTGAATGTGGCTCAAGGCTCCACGGCCTCCGCCGCGCCTGAAGCTCATGTGGTGCAAGGCACCCAGGATCGGCTGCAGGACCATCAAGGCACACACAATGATTCCAAGCTTAGTGTGCGTGTTTTTCCAAAACTGTCTGTGTTAGGGAAACAATTCGATGTATGATGTGGTGTCGAGACTCACTATATCAATACGATCGGCCAGGACATAGCCCATACCGAGACCTGCCCACATGGCAAGGAAGGCAATCGTCTGGAAAACCGAGTGGAACACCCACTTGCCGATGAGTGGCATCAAGAGCGCTCCAGCGGGATACAGGATGACCCAGACGATCATCATCAGGATTCCATGAGCGAGGGGAAGGGTGTTTGAAGCAGCAGAGCTTGAGCCACCGCCTCCTGAGATGATGTTGCCGCCGCCGTTACCATTGCCGTTATTATTGTTGCCTTGGTCAGTGTCTGTAAACGGGTTCGAGTCGGCACTGATGGCAGCCTGACGAAGGTCAATCTGGAAGCTCGAGTGGTCGTCATGGTAGTTGATGCGGGCGCTCGTGTCTTGTGAGTTGATGGGCTCACCGGCCTTCCACGCTGAAATCCAGCTGCTATCGCCCGTGAGGCTGGCGCTCGTGCAGTCGCCGCAGCGAATATTGGCCACCATCTCATCGCCCTCCACGCCGGAGCCCGCAAGGAGCTCGACCGCAGAGCGCTCCGCGTGCTGCGGCATGACGTGCCCTGTGCCGGGCCGCGTGCTGAGCGTGACGTTGCCGGCGCCGTCTTGGTACACGATAAAGATGTCGGCGCCCTGCATCTGGCTGCCGATGCCAAGGGCCGTCCACGCGTAGGACGTGGGCGCGCGCAGCTGGAAGTAGACGTTACCGGAGCCGGACTGGATGGCGGCGTCGGGGACGCCCCAACGGAAACAGATTTGTGAGTTATCGCCGACGCAATGGGGTGCGCTGGCTGCAGAAGCTCCAATAGCATCTATAGGGAGGGGGCATGCCGTTAGTAGAGGGCGATGAAGCCGTATTTGCAGAAGTGGGAGTCATACTGAGAGTAGCCAGCGCTACAGCGCCGGCAGATTGTTTGCCTGATACCATTATTATGTAGCACTAATACGAGTAGACGTGGTGTATTCGTCGTGCTTCTCCTTGGTAGTCACAAAGTAGATGAATGAAACCTGGACTAGAAATATTGTAGCATCAACAAGTCAGAAATACAAGGACATCAGGAAATTCAAATCGAGGAGGATTTGCTTGAGATATGTACTCGATCTATCTGACGGTAGTGCCTGCCACAATGCAGCACGGTGCCACACCCCAGACTACAATCACCCCTCGGAGAACGCTTGGATACCAAGCAAGTGCTTGGGGGATGGTCAAACCATTACTCCAGTACGTACTGCCCACGCCCAAAAGGGAGCCACCCCGCCTGAAAGGGGCGTTTGATATCAGATTGGGGGGAGGGTGTAGATTAGATGGCTTGGTAAAATGTGTTTTGCTAATAAGTTGATGTTTGACTCTCTTGGGCTCGACTTGCGGATATGAGCGATGACCACATGCATAGTTGCACCGACATTTTCATGCCTGTCTGGCACGGACAAATTCGTGATGCCGTGAGCAGTCCTCCTGTAAAGTATTGCCTCTTCTCTGCCATGTACTTTTGACCCAGACGCGGGCCGACGGCCACAAGTATCAATCCATATCAATCAGATGATTACTGGTTTCAAGAGCAAGAGCGGCCGGGCAAGTTCCAGATGGGCTTGGGGACAAGGACGGCGGTGCAGTGGGTGTGTGCTTCTTGTACAAAAGAGGTCAAACTTACTAAATGCGGTGGTAGAACAAGACAAAAAAAAAAAACAAGCTTCACACCTCTGGAACCACGGCATAGCAATGCCTGCGCTTCCATTGGAGGATATCTGAATGTCTCTCGGTCACCGTCCATCCGGGGTAATGAGTTGGCGCTAAGATTCCAAAGTCTGCGCCTCTTGGCCCCCCCTCCCTTCTGCCGTGTAAGCCCAGTCAGTGTGAAGCTAATTACAAGCCTAACTTATAATCGAGTTGGGTGGGCTAGTTTCTCGGCTTCGAATGGTGCCGCCGGAGCAGCAAACCAGCCGAATGCTATTTCAAATGGGAAATAGGTGGTGTGCGCGGGGAGAAGCAACCCTCCATCGTCTGGCCAGTGTTTTTTTTGCTTCTTCTTCTTCTTCTTTTTTTTTTCTTTTCCTTCCGCGCGGATTCACAAGATACTTGATTGCTTTCAAAGTAGACAGGCTGCCAAGGGACAAAACGTTCTGTGTTGCGTAATGAGGCGGAGCCATCTGATGCATGATAAGCGCAGGCCATCTTCCTCTTTTGATTTTCGCCTTCTGCTCTCTGCAAAATGCCAAGAAGAGAGAGGCCTCTGGCCTAGGCGTTTGATGCCACGCCAAAACACGCCAACCACGTATGCAAGGATTGGCAGGTCATGGCACGACGGCTCGTTAGTTAGTTAGGGGGGTTTTGCGTTTATTAGCATTGGCAGCGCGCTGATTGGATAGGCTTTTGTGGCAGTTGGAATGATCCGCCGTCTGGGGAGGGGGCAAGTATTTCGTTGCACACACGCCGTTGGGGCATGGCAAAAGATAAAAAAAGGATGATGAATGCCGGAGTTGCGTGTTTCTTGTGCATTGTGCCAAGAAAAACTCTCTTTACATCTCCCTGGGCGGTGCATGAGCAGGCCAAGCCGTAGAAGCATACGTACACATTCTACACAACAAAAAAGATTTTAAGCTTTTCATCATTTCGCTTGGCACCTGGTACCTTTTGGCATCCCATTGAAGTCGGGGTAGCATCAAACTTGTTGGCTTGCGGGATGCCCGCCTGTACTTCATCTAGCGCGTCGGTGCTTTGAAGCTGGGAGCTAGACCGCTACATGGCCAAAGGAACGGGTTGTTTTCCATGGTCGTCTTTGGCCCAATTTGTCTCAAGATCCATGATCGGCAGCCACAGGGGGGGTATCACTGCCGCAGTGGCGTACGCAAGCTTGTTCTTTGATCGATGTTTAGATCGAGATGCCCCTCTCAGCGAGGCAAGTATTCGTCAACGATTATACAAGTCTTCGACGACCTTTGTACTGCGACCAAGATACAACATGGACTGGTCAGGCTCTCCAACTGGGCATTTTTTATGTAGTTTCCAGTCGTAGCTACACACACTTGACGTGGAAAACGGAAAAAACCCCTTCATGTATACCGGCGTCATCATTCATATCCAACATGTCTGACTCGTTGTGCAGGCTGCCACTGAATACGTCGCGGTCATCAACACCACGTTCACGTTCGATTGATTACTGCATGATAATCTTACAGCCATGATCCCGAAAGCGTGCCATTCCACAAGATTTAGCATGCATCGGTGAAGCATCCACCCATTTACTTGTTCGAGGTTCTCGATGCAAGCAACCACCCGTTCGACCTAGACCAATCGCCGCCGCTTCCGCTTCCGCAACTTCAGATCTGCCAACTGCTGTGGAGGCTGGCATCCATCTGTCTCTGGCTGGCCAGTGAGATGACATTTTCCCCGCCATTGTAGTTGGCGTTGTTGTTCATGCATGTATGGTGTCTCTTTCGAATCATCTGTAGTCACGGCGCGAACTCGTCATGAATGAGCAATGCAATTGCATGGGAAGCTTCCAAAGCGGACATGTAATCAATTCTACCATGAAGATATTTCATTATCCCAACATCGTCTTCCATCAAAACTATGTATACTCCCATCAAATCACGCCAGCTGTGGCTGAAAGTCTATAAACCATGACACGCTGCAAAACAATGCACTTGAAATGCTAAAAAAAAACATGACTTTTTTCTAAAGCAGAGATAACTTTTGGTGACTTAATCTAAAAGGCACATATACCCTGGGACGTGCGGTCCTGCCACGCTCCGCCATGTAGTCAAGCACCAGGCACGCCGTTCGCCATGGGAAAGGCGTGCGCCTCGAGGAGGCTAGACGAGGCGACGAAGCTAAAACCACCAAAGACATCGTCCTTGGAGGAAGCCGGGATGGCCCAGGGCTCCTTGACGGCAGTGAGGGAGGGGCTGAGGGCAAGGTCCGTAAACTCGGGTGCAAAGTTCTCGGCGAGCTCCGGGTCGGTAATCATGGGCTGGATGGGCGGCTCGAGGTCGCGAGCTGCGAGGCGCTTCCAGTCAATCTTGCGGAAGAAGCGGTGGCCCTTGAGCGTCTGCAAATCCTTGGGCATGTTGGAGCCGAGACGCTTGTGCGGGTCTTTCCGCAGGAGGCGCGTGAGCATGTCCTTTGCGTCGGCGCTGAGAAAGTAGGGCAGCGACAGCTTCTGCTTGACAATATTGTCCTGGATCTTGGCGTGGTTCTGACCGCGAAAGGGCGGATTGCCCGTCATGAGGTCGTAGCCGAGGGCGCCAAAGGACCACCAGTCGACGGCTTTGCCGTACTTTTTGCCCAAGATAACCTCGGGTGCCATGTACTCGATGGTGCCGAGGAACGAGTGGCAGCTCTCGCTAGATTCCTCGGCGCTGACCTTGGAGAGGCCAAAGTCGGTGAGCAACAGATGGCCATCGGCGTCCAAGAGGCAGTTTTCCGGCTTGAGGTCGCGGTAGACTACACCGAGGTTGGTGTGCAGGTGCGAAATGGCAAGCAGCATTTCCGCCATGTAAAAGGCGGCATGGTTCTCGGAGAACATCTTTTCCGTGTTGAGATGGGTAAAGAGCTCGCCGCCCTGGCCGTACTCGAGAATGAGGTAGAGCTTCTCGTGGTCCTGGAAAGCGTAAAAGAGCTTGACAACAAAGGGGTGCCTATTGACAGATTCGAGAATCTGCCTCTCCGTCTTGGTCTGCTCGACGAGCTTTCGATGGACAACGAGCGACGCCTTCTTGAGCTGCTTCTGCGCGTAGAGCTTTCCAGTGGCGCGCTGCTTGACGAGAAGCACGGTGCCGTAGGTTCCCTGGCCCAGGCAACGCAGGGGTTCAAACTCTTGGGCTGTCATCTTGCGACGAGGATGGAGGCCGCCTTCGAGGGCCTCCATGATGCCCGAGCGATCGCGCAGGCTCTCGCTGACAAAGTCGTGCTCGAGATTCACCTCGTACTCGGTCGAAGCCGTCTCGTAGCCCTCGCTACCAGCTTCGCTCGGGGCGCCGTCGCGGCTCTGGGAGCGGCTATCGAGCTCAAGGCCCAGCGCGGAGCCGTTTTCTGGCACCCGTCGTCCCAGGCGCGTGGCCGAGCTGGAGCGCGATGCGGAATCGAGACTGAGAGGGTCCATCTGCATGCGAAGCTTTGCGATGCCAGAGACGCTAGGCGAGGGCGTGGGACGCATGACGGGACTACAGTTGGCGCTGACGACGTCGTCGATGCGGTGACGGCCGCGCCTATTAGCCTGGGGAAGCGTGACCCGACCCATGGCCCCTCCACAGTCGGAATCCTCATCGCCAGACGTGGCAGGCGTGCCAGGAAATCCGCGCACAATGTTGCGCGCGGCAGAGGTGGGGCTTATCATGACGTCGGGGATCGTGTAGTCGTGATTTTAAGTGCGTAGTAGTTGTGCTGAAGCGACAAAATGAAATCAAAAGAAAAATGAAACAAAATATTTGCCTGCCCTCCCACAGTAAATCAGGGTGGCAAGCGCGCAGGTGGTTCGCGATGGAGTCAATTCGAGCCACGACGTCGTTCGGGGTCGGCGCGCTTGGTGGTGTCGTCGTGAAGCAGGGTGTGGGCGTTTAGCTGGCTGGCAATACGCATCTGGTATTTGAAAAAGGCAGGTCGGGGGTGCGTTTGTGTCGGTATATGCATTTGAGAACGAGGATGAAGGTGGTGTTTTGATCTTTGTAGAGCAAGTCTGGTCACCAGGAGGTGTAGGGGGAAAGAAGAGACTTTTAGGGAGGCGGTTCGGTGCGTCGGACGAGAACACGGTTTTTTTTCCTCTTTCCTCGTCTGAAAAATTTGTGGCGCTGAGCCGTATCACGAGTCAAAAATGGCAAGACCTGCATTGTCGGCTAATATTAATACGGAGACTATTATTTAGCCTAGTAATACTTGTATCCGTACCTTATTACGAAATGCATGTCAGCTTAGTGGCTATTTACAAGGCATAGGCCTGGAAAATGCGGGGGGTTGCTGCCATACCTAGGTACCGACTGCATGCTACTGGTACCGTTTGCTATTGACTCAATGATGGCTAAGCCACAGCCGGTATCATCGCTACAGCATGTGTAGTCTGTAGACTTGATTTCTTTATTCATCTCTTTTGTCCCTTCTACCGTGTGTTTCTTTTTCTGCCTCAAGGAACAAGGCAGAGGCCGGGTACATCAGATGGCAACATTGGCATCTTCCCCTTAGCCACGTGTGGCGCAACGCCTCAATCACGGGTCATCGCGCTGCACCTGTCGAGACTTTGTCTCACGTCGCTTTCGACACTTGACCAGTGGAAAGTGATCTACGGTCCCGACCACATGCTACATAATTCAAGTGAATTACGCTGCAGCTCGGTGCTAATACTACTTCGTTCCTGCGGCCCATGTAAAACTATAATGGTAATCACTATCCGATATGCGATCCGCCCATCTCGACCCTACTCCATTGGCTTCCAAAAAAGAATCATCTCATACACATGTATTGACCCTTTTACAAGGATTCCTAATAAAGACTATTCCCCTTCCATCTGCCCGAGAAAAAAAAAGAACAAGAACAAAAAGAACCTGCCTGCTATCAAGGGCCCGTATAGCAGTAACGTAATTCCCAGGTATACCCAACGCCGCTATGCATATCCGTAAGAAAAGATGTATATCAAAAGTGAAATGACATTCCAGAAACCCCCACCCACTCTCCGTTCATCATCACAACTACTCTTCCACTTCACCTTCATCCTCCGACAGCCTGGCCCTCTTGTCCGATCGCCCGCCGTCGCCAACCGTCTCCGCATCCGGCTCCTTTCTCTTCACCGGCGACCTTGGCGGCTCCGTCATCCTCCTGTCCCCATCGCCATTCGTCATCCGCACGGCAGGGCTGCGGCTATCCCTGTCCCGCGGCGTGCTCGTGTTATTCGGCGACAGCAGCGGTGTGTTGTTTGCACCGCCGAGCGCCGCCGCCGCCGACCCGGCGTCGCCGCGGCGCCGCGTGTG
>JAPERH010000093.1:0-56559 GCA_030411535.1 Beauveria australis | reverse complement strand
ATTATATTTAATTTATAGTTTTTTTTATAGTTTTTTGTTTATATTTTTTTCCCCAACAAAATATCTATAGAACTAAACTTCAATCATAATACAATACTTTTTATCAATATTATAAACTAGCTTACTTTACTAGGGTTAAAGACTTATGAATACTAGAGCCCCGCAAGGCTGTGCTGTTTGTCTGCCTACTAAAGCACTGGTAACTAACTATGTGAGAGGCCAACGCAGCCTACTAAATTCACTGGCACCCCTCTAATCATTGACGGAAGCGTTTCGGACAGGTTCGGGTAGTTCATTGAGAATCGCCGTACAGCCGAGAGTACAAATGTGTGTTTTTCTTTTTTTCAGCTGTCGATGGGGAGCATGGTGCTGGCTTTGTTGGCGTAGGTCAGCGGAAACAACAGCGCTCATTCCATCACGATGCTCGTCATATTAATAAGACCGAGTAAGCACCTTCTTTCTGCTCTGGGGCGGCCCAGTCTCTGTTCGCTGGGGCATGCTCAAGGGCCCTGCCGATTTCCGTATTACCGAACCACCGATGTATTAATTGGTCAAGCACAGCTATATTTTCACCTACACCCACTGTAGCACTATGGAACCGACGGCACGGAGCACCGCAATCCTCCCGCCTCTTCTCACTCGTCTTCGGCTCGTTTCCTCGCGACTTGCTGCTTGCAGCTGCAGCCTGATGGAGCCAAGCTGATGGAGTTGGAACTCTAGAAGGACAGGATATCAAGCCACCGACCTCCGGCAGGCAATTTACGACATGGGATTTCAAAGCTAATCTATAGACTAGTCGCTCTGTTTACTACACTATGAAGTAAACACACTTCATTAAAACTTTGATGCGAATAACTTGGTGGGATCATGGTCAGAGTCCCGAGCATGCCACCGCATCACTTGCACCTCGACTCCATCCTGCTGCAGCCTCTTCTGTGTGTCTCTGCTGTCATGCGTTGGCTAACCACGGCTGCTGTCCAAAGCCATGACTGGGGTGCCACCTTTGCTGTCAAATATCTATTTAAACTAAATATCTGCGCTGGCTGAATTTTCATGATTAGATAACCCAAAAAGGCCTCGAACTAACATTTTGTGTATCTCTAGCTCTGCCCGTCGCTGTGGTTGTGGCGCCCGAGGAACCCAGCAGAAAAGGTGCTTCCTACCTGAGCACACTGAGGTACTTTGCACATAAATTTACTAAATTAGTTACAGGAGATGGAGTGCATCTGATTGTGGCAATGCTAGGCCAACAATCAACACCACTAACTAGTTAGCGTGTCGTGGCAGACAACTGCCAGCGAAGTGGAAAACACTAATAACTAACGATAATTGCTGATTTGTTGACTGGCCAAGTGCAGGCCGTAATCTTTTGCCAGCTTGCCATGTATACTAACAGCGGCATCGCGGCCCGAAATATGCAAATATACCTTGCACTGATAAACAAATGATGCTGCAACAGAGGCATGCATAGAATTCCCAAACACAAACGCCTTATTCTCGTCATGCGAAACATTTGGTGCGGCGTGCGTCACAATCTCCTTTGCCTCTTCCTTTTGCCTCTTTCTTTGTCAGACAGCACCAAGAAAAGGTATGATATCTGTAAATTTAGACATAGGCTCGTTTCTGGTTATCTAGGTACGCACCCAGTTTCGTACGCTGTTTCCCTAGACTATAATCATTCTAAACTCGTATTGCCCATGAGCCGCTCTCTTATTATAAGCCTCTTTCCTCCGCAAAAAGTAGCCCCGCCCATCTACCAGTAACATCACAAGCACTCGCATCCTTCATAAAAGACACTCCCTGCAACTTCCACTCTGCTCTTCATCTACGGCTCAGCCGCACAGGAGGCTCCATCGCCCGCCGCAGCCAGCCTTCATTTTGTGAGGTGGCTGGCTCCCGGAGTTGATTGGTGCTCCATAATCCGCCCACACCTTGCCATCTCGTTCCGACCGCCACGATCTGCCCTTGCGCCAGGTTCCCCTACCTAACGTGACAGATCCACCACCTTGTTCGACCGCATCCCCCCCCGTTCACCCCGGATACCAACGGAGCCTGTCCGAGAGCCTTGCTGCCATCACCCGAATCATTGCCTGACACATCGCATTAAACATTGTGTCGGCGCTCGTCGCCAAGCCCCGGCCCCGACGGCAAAGCCGCCGGTTGGCGACAGCCCATCGGGCAAACACCGTAGCGGGATGGGTGTCACAAATCTTGCTATCCGGCCGTTGGGCATTATACTGTTTGTGACACTAATTGCGCTGTGTCTCCTCAACTATGTCCGCAATCGACGCCGCACCAAGGGCCTGCCGTTACCTCCTGGTCCTCCCGGAGAACCTATCCTGGGTCACCTGCGCATTGTGCCCTCCCACAGCCCAGAGTACACTTACATGAAGTGGTCCCGCGAGTATGGCTCCGATGTGCTTTCCGTCAACATTCTCGGCCAGCCTGTCATTGTCCTAAATTCGGTGAAAGCTGCTGTTGAGTTGCTGGATAAGCGAGGTCACTTCTACTCGGACCGTCCCCGTTTTGTGCTCTTTGAGGTCATGGGATGGGGCAAGACGCTCACATTTCTACGATGGGGCTCCAAGTTTAAAATACATCGGCGCATTTTACAGAAAAGCCTATCAAATAGCAGTATCGTGCAGTACAGGCACATTCAAGAACGAGAAACAGTCACCATGCTCAAGGGCTTGGCCGCCAACCCTGCACAGTGGGAAAATGTTATTCGTCGACTGGCTACTGCCATTGTTCTCGGCATTGGATTTGGTATTACCATTGAGAGTGACCAAGACCAGTTTGTCCAGGTGGCTGCAGATGCTAGCTATGCGCTTGGCCACGGGGGTGCCCCGGCCGGTACGCCAGTTGACTTTTTCCCGTTTCTCCGATACATGCCTCGGTGGTTCCACGACAGGTCGCTCAAGTTCGCCAACGATTGGGGCTGGGCTATCCGGAACTTGCACGATAAGCCGTTCGATGCGGCCGTGTCATCCCAGCAGCGCACGGAATCAATCATTCAAGGAATGCTGGATCAGCGACAGGCACAGCTTGAAAATGGGGAGACACCGGAGCTGGAGTTGGACGACGTCAAAGGCGCAGCCGGTGCCGTGTTTGCCGCTGGACAAGACACGACATGGGCAACCATTATGGTATTCGTCATCAACATGATTCTTCACCAAGAGATCCAAATCAAGGCGCAGCAAGCTCTGGACCACGTTGTCGGACGTAACAGGATGCCGAATTTCAACGATAGGCAGCATCCTGGACTACGATACATCGAGTACCTATTACAAGAAACGCTCAGGTGGTGCCCTGTCTCACCCATCGGTGTTCCTCATCGGTCCATTAAAGACGACATATACAATGGCTATTTTATCCCTGCTGGCTCATTTATCTATGCCAACGCGCGTGCTATGACTCATGATCCCGATATATATCTGGACCCTGATGAGTTCGACCCTGACAGGTACATACCTGAGGAAGAAGGCGGTCGCGGCGAGCCGTTCCCGAATGGCCATTTTGGCTTCGGCCGGCGAGTTTGTGTCGGCCAGCACCTTGCCAAGGCGAGCGTATGGATGGTAATTGCCGGCACCCTGAGCACAATGGATATCAAAAAGCCACTCGATGATCAAGGCAATGAAGTCACGCCCAGGGTGACGTTGACGAATGGGTTAACCAGCCAGCCCGACGGCTTCGACGCCAGGTTCATACCGCGAGACGATATGGGCCTAGATTTGATTCGGAGGACCGAGATATAAGTCGCGAGATCTGCAAACTTGTACATAAGGCAACGGAGACAACACACCAGACTTGTATTTTTAGATGGAAGAACTGTTGCGTTTGGGTTTAATGGTTTTTACTGCATTCTGGCAGATGGTGCCAAAGTTGGTCGACCGAATTCATAGAAATAAACAATACTTGCGTTATGAGACTATGAAGACATTCCATTTCCTGCCTCAAAGGGTATCTGTGCGGACTTGAACTGAAGAATGGCCTCGTCTGAGGTATGCGCATATCGCGTGTCGCACTGCTAGCAACACAAAAGCTACAGCCAACCGCGATTGCATAGCGTCATATTCTTTTTTTTTTCTTTAAATCACACAGCCATGTTGAGGGTCCGGCCCAAAGCCGGGCCGATCTTCGCGCCTCTCTTATCGATCTACATATTAACGGAATGGGCGGCATTAAAGCGTATGGGTGTCTTGTTTGTCGAGCCGTCATTGCAAGCTTCCAGAGGTAACAGCTTTTCTCATGGTGGAGCCCAGAGAGCTCTCCAAGCTCCACGTCCATGACGGTGATTTCCAAGCAAAGCTACCCTCGCCTCGGAGCTAAGCCTCGGTAACGGCTAGCCACAAGCTCCGTCTCCATCATGTTGACTGGGCGGCACAGCTTGATCCAGTAGTTAGCTGCAAGGAGGGGAAAGGGCTTTGTTCTCAGCGCTTTTTCGTTTGCAAATGCTTGGCCCCTCTAACGGAGCAGTAGCTTTTCCAGGACCGGCAGCGTCTGGCTCAACGTTTTCGTCGGGCAGAAGAAAAGCCGCCCACGGCCAGACAGCTTTATTAAGCTCCCCCTCTTCCCCTCCCCCTCCATTGCATCATCACCTCCTCCACTTCGAACCATCACCATCGCAACCGAAGAGAAAAACAAAATCATCCAAAATGGTCAAAGCAGGTAAGAATCAATCGAAAACACCGTCACCGCATCGCGATATGCCTGTCTCCAGATGATGCTAGTGGCAGAACTGCTGGGGTGGCACCTGGGACATTTATAGGTCGTGGCGGCTGTGTGTGAGCGCGCTGGTTTGCGCGGGTTTTTAGCCCGCCCGGTTGCATCATGGCTCATTCGATACCTTGATGGATTGGGCCGCGCTGCACGTTTGATCAAGGGCCTTGATGGCACCACCGCATCTGCATTGTCTCAGTAGCTGTTATTCATTATTACCCAAACGAGACAACAAAATTAGCCACAAGCTCCGTGCTAACCTCTGCCGTTCCGTCCGGTTCCAGTCTGTGTCCTCCGTGGCGACGCCAAGGTCGCCGGTACCGTTACCTTTGAGCAAGAGTCCGAGTCGGCTGCCACCACCATCACCTGGGACATCACGGGCAACGACCCCAACGCGGAGCGCGGCTTCCACATCCACACTTTTGGCGACAACACCAACGGCTGCACCTCGGCCGGCCCTCACTTCAATCCGCACGGCAAGACCCACGGCGCTCCCTCTGACGCCGTCCGCCACGTTGGTGATCTCGGCAACATCAAGACGGACGCCCAGGGCAACGCCAAGGGCTCCGTTCAGGACAGCCACGTCAAGCTAATTGGCCCTCACAGCGTTGTTGGCGTACGTGCATCCCTGGTAAATCGAGCGTCGTTGCCTTTGCTAATATGTGTTTAGCGTACCGTCGTTGTCCACGCTGGCACCGACGACCTCGGTAAGGGCGGCAACGAGGAGTCCCTCAAGACTGGCAACGCTGGACCTCGCCCGGCCTGCGGTAAGACTGACATCTGGCAACAGACATTGCATGAGTACTAATCGTTTCTCAGGTGTCATTGGCGTTGCCAACTAAGATGCGCAACTCCAAAACGAGAATTTGGGATGGCAACTAATTGATACAAAAACTATGTAGCTCAAAAATACGGGTCCGAATCCGGACTTGAAGCTTTGTAGCTTGTTGTTAGAGATAATTTCATCCAACGAAAAATCACATATCACTGCTTCCCTTGATGGAATCCACTGGCTGCTGTCGTTTGATTTTTTGCGTCTCGGCGCACTTATACGCTCAATCTCGCATATAGCTCGACAATTATGAGCTAAACTATGAGCCAGACTGTTTCCCAAAACACCAAACTTTTCGAAAGCCGCAAAGCAGCCGCAAAGCACATCATTGCAAGGTAGCAGCGCAAGTCTCAAACCGACCCTACCTCCAGTGCTCGGCCGGAAAGTTGCCCACCCGGCCTTGGCAGGCTGGTTTCTGTCCTTCGCACTCCACAACCAACGTCCATGGAACATTTTCTTATACCCGTCGGGCTGATCTTTTTTCTCAGCATCTTTATTTTCTTTTCTAGACTCTCCTGCCAAGCTAGAGATGAAACGTGCTGTGAAAACTTGGTTCGTCACGAATTCTTTAGCTGGCGGCCGCAGTGGCACGCGGCTCACGCGCAACAGTGTCAATTTCCCCACAAACACCAACAAGGCACGCACGGTCGTATGCGGCTAATCGTGGCAAACAACTTTAACGGCTACATTGTACAAGAAGAGGGGGCAGCACCGCGGTTATGGCCTCTTGGATCGAAAGAGAAGCAAGTCATTTTGTTGGTTCTCTTGCTAGGCCGAGTACAAAAGTCCCTCGCATAGGTGTTTTGACGGTTTCATCTTCTCGTGACACTTCACCCGCCACACCGTCTCAGGATTCTCCCGCGTTTGACAAGGCCACCAATGATACCGCACCCTGCGCGGCTGTCGTCAGAGTCATAGCATCAACATCAGCTCAAGGCATTACAGAGTTCCGAAGTAGCTACAGAAGGATCGGCTCTGCACATTAAAATCATGACCGATGCGCTGCATGGATCTGATCAAAGGCGCAGCAGCATCGAGCAAAATGCGATTCGGCGGCACAACTTTGCCCTCGGCGCGGGTTTCAATCCCAGGTCCCTCTGAGGTTTCACGCCTTCGAGTCAGAAGCAAACAAGACATATTCGCACTCGTCGCATCTATACCGTTGTTGCGAATGAAACCGTCCTATGTCCCCTGGTCTCCTCTCGCAAGTTCGTAGCAATGGTCTCTGAGTCGCCCTTGTTAGATGCGTAGTGTCGAGCGCACCTCTCAGTTTGCCCGTTGTCAAGGCTCTCGAGCTTTCAATGATGAACGGATCCCGTGTATCATCGTCAGATACGTGTATATATAGACTCTTGGTCCACCTCTATATTCGAAAAGCTTTCGATGACAGAACTAATAACCTTTACAAAATAATCGACTTACATCTCTGGACTCGAAAGCTTTGATAGTATCGACATAATGAGACACAATTGGCAATATCTGTCGCTGCTTCTGGCCAGCGAAGTTGTCGTTGCGCAGCGCGTTCTGCAGGGCAGCGTGCAGCACTTCCAAAGCGAGACTGCCGGCCCGTGGCAGCCTCTGCTCTCCCTGGGCTTCGGCACACCACCGCAGGAAATTGTCGGCATCTTCGACACAGGCTCCTCCGACACCATCATCCCGCTGGCGGGCTCTGATCTGTGCCAGGTTGAGAACCAGCAGTGCACGTCACCGGCGCCCATCGTCCGCGGCCAATTCGACCCGGAGGAGGCTTCCGACGTCGAGGAGCTCAAAGGCGAAGAGTTTGAGGCCGGCTTCACCGGCGGCGACGAGTTCAACGGCGAGTACATCAAGACTACCATCAACGTCGGCGGCGATGGCGATGGCGAGGTGCCCGGCGCCCAGGTGGCGCTGGCGTCCGGCGGCCAGCCCTCGGGCGACTTTCCGCAGTTCTCCATCTTTGGCACCGGTCCACGCGAGGCAGAGGCGACGGATAACAAGTACGACAACCTGCCCCAAATCATGAAAGACGCAGGCGTCGTCAAGGGCAATTCCTACAGTGTCGTCATGAACCCGACGCGTGAGTGCCTCCCCCCCGAATCTCGTCTCATCTTGGTGAGTGGACTGACAATACATGTGTGCAGCACTTGCCAACGGAAGCGTATTTTTTGGCGGCATTGATCGGTCCAAGTTCAGCGGCGAGCTGCAGAAGGTTGCCATTGACCGCGACGACAGCGGCAAGATTTCCGACTATGTGGTCAAGATGACATCCCTGAAGCTGGAAATGGGCGGCAGCAGCAACAAGACGGCCAAACTCACCAAGAACCAGAAGCGCGCGCGCAGGAGTCTGCTTCGGCGCGGCGTCCGCCGACGCTCCATCAGAGAGAGAGTTGGAAGCAAGGCCAAGGGAACCTACGGCGGCGGCCGGGTGAGCACGCAGAGCGCTGAAGATGAAGATGACGGGGAGGTGAATGCGCTGAACAATGGCAAAAGCAATGGCCGTAACAACGACAACTGCAGCTGCAACAACCATAACAACAACAACAACAATGATAATGATAATGATGAGGGTGACGGTAATGACGGCGATAACGACAATGACAATGGCGGATACGATGGCGACAATAACAAGAATGGCAACAAAAAGGGCAATAATAATGGCAACAATAAGGGAAATGGCAATGGGTACAACAATGGCAACAACAATGGCAACAACAATGGCAACAAAAATGGCAACAACAATGGCGATAATAACGATAATGGCGATGACAATGAACATGACAATGGTAATGGCAATGATAACGGCAATGGTAATGGCAATGGTGGCAATGGTGGCGATGGCAAAAATAATGGCAAAAAGAACGGAGGAAACAAGAACGGAGGAAACAAGAACGGGGGGGACAAGAACGGAGAGAACGGAGGCAACGGCGGCAATGCCACCACTCCCGGCCTCATCGACCTCGGCCTCAAGGAAGAAGAGACCTTTACCCTCTTCGACACTGGCGGTGTCGACCTTCAGCTCCCCGCCGGCGTGCTGCGCAAGATGGCCCGCGCCCTCGGCACCGATTTCAGCGAACAAGACGGCGTCCTCGGCCCCGTTGAGTGTGGGAAGCTCAGCGCGGACAACAAGCTGGTTCTGGGCTTCAACAACGACGAGGTCCAGGCGACGATGGCGCTCGACAAGATTCGCGTGTCCGAGGAGATTGCCGATCCGGAGCTCACGCGGGCCGGCCTGTGCGAGGTCGGTGCCTCGGCCGTCGACCCGGAGTCTAACCTCAACAGCATTGGCTTCGTCTTCTTCACTGACGTCTACACCGTGTTTGATCTGGAGACGAACAGTCTATGGTTTGCGCAGGCCAAGGGAGATCCGAGCGCTCCAGGTGCGCAGCTGGAGGAGTTTCCTTGAGCAAAGCCTAGGGATGAACTGTTGTGCGTGCGAGTCGACGCTGGCGCTTGCCGGGTTGGAAACACAGTGCGACTATAATGAGGGGAAAATCAACAAAAACGCAAAAAAATACAAAAGTAATAGAGAATCACAAAGTCATATAATATATAATGTTTAAAACTACTCGTATCGGTGCACCGAGAAACGCATACTAATTATGAAAGACCGATAGTTGTAGACTCTAACTAGAGCAAGGATCGTCTCCAAAACATCATTTTATCGAAACGCCAATGATATTCGTACATCAATCAAACGAGCCCAGTAGCAGGCAGAGCGCTTGATACCATGAACAATTGCTCCACACAACACAACGAAGAGCCGGCAGCTTTGGCTCCGCGCCGGACTGCACGCCTTCATCTCAAGCACCGACCCGCCCACCATCATCCGTGTAAGCCACAGCTCGCCAGACTGGCCCAACCACATAATTGGAAGAACAGTATTTCTTAATAAAGTACAATTCATTTTTACTCGCAGGTTTCCGGCCTCACTGGCCGGTTTCGGGCCTGGGCTCTGGGGCGTTTTGAATCCAACGAAAGCTTTCGTCGCCATTCTAGAGAGAATGACTTCAATACTATTTATGAGAGATGTACCTAGCCAGTGCTCTCATTGACTTGGACCAGCCACGGCCTGCCTGATGAAGCAGCGGGGCGTTTGTACTTTGTACCTGAGTTCTTGCTCCTGACTGTGGCGGCTGTGGCTGGGATGCAACCCCACTCCACCTTGATGAAGGCCCTGCGGGGTCAGGCGGCTCGCTGAATGACCTTGTACAATTTTTTTAATTTTTTTTTTTTTTCCTTTTTTTGAAGAAGACATGTCTGAAGAAGAAGGACTCAAGGAATGACTCTTCTGCATCTTCTTCTGCAACCGATTGGTGCGGCGGGACTGTGTGCAGTGCACGGTTCATTGAGCCCAGTGAGCGGCCACCTTGCCTCACCACCTCTGAAGCACACACGACAGGCCAGATTGCGGGGCGTCTCCATCCAAGCTCCCCTGTCTAGACAGGCCATTGCCCAACCATTTCTGCTGACTTCTTCTCTTCTGCAACAGTCTCTCTACTTGTGTGAAAGGTGGTTGTTCTTTCTTTCAATTCTCTCTCACAGTTTGCTCTTTGCTCTTCCCCTGACTCCTGCCGCTAGGTACGTCAACCCGATCGCAGGCGCGACGTATAGGCGATTGCTGGCTGCTTGTCGAGATGCTTGGTGGCGGTGTAAAGCCAATGGCGCCATGAACACTGCGAAAAAAACATGTGTCTGACATACGCACAAGATGCTTCGCACACGAATGGACCATCAATAATACCAAGGACCGACTAGTGGCCGAGCTCTATAGCCTACTTCTTACAAATTCCGTAATGTGTGGTGTATACTGACCAAACCCGCCTCTCGATAGATCTCTCCCGTCATTCTTACCGGTTCATTCATCATGTCCAAGCCATTCATCGGCAACGTCAAAAGCGTTCTTAGCGGCGACACTCTTGTTCTGACCAGTCCGAACAACCCTGCCACCGAGCGAAACATTTCTCTTGCCTACGTCACCGCTCCTCATCTGCGTCGCGACGGTGACGAGCCCTTTGCCTTCCAATCCCGCGAGTACCTCCGCAATCTTGTTGTTGGCAAGCTCATTCAGGCTACCATCCATTATACCATTCCGAACTCTGGACGAGAATTTGGCACTGTCAAGCTCAAGGATGGCACTGAGCTTCCCGATGAGCTGGTCAAGGCTGGTTGGCTAAAGGTTCGCGAGGATGCTGGCAAGAAAGAAGACTCCGAGGAGATTCTGAGTAAGCTCGAGACTCTTCGTGCTCTCGAGTCTCAGGCCAAAGCTGAATCCAAGGGTCTGTGGGCTGGCACTGGTGGCATGATTGAGGTGCAGAATGACCTTGGTAGCCCCGACTTTATCAAGGAATGGAAGGGCAAGACCGTTGATGGTATCGTTGAGCGTGTTCTCAGTGGTGACAGACTTCTTGTGCGCCTGCTCCTATCTGAGAAGAAGCATGTTCAGCCCATGACCCTTCTCGCCGGTGTTCGTGCCCCTGCCACCGAAAGAGTGCAGACCTCGACCGGAGCTACACAGCCTGCTGAAGAGTATGGTAACGAGGCGAAGGCCTTTGTTGAGTCCAGGCTTCTGCAGCGTCTTGTCAAGGTCGAAATTGTCGGCGCTAGTCCTCAGGGACAGCTGGTTGCCCACGTTATCCACCCTCGCGGTAACATCGCCGAGTTCCTCCTTCAGGAGGGCCTCGCCCGATGCAATGATTTCCACTCTACCATGCTTGGCGAAAAGATGGCCCCGCTCCGTGCTGCTGAGAGACAAGCACAGGCTCAGAAGCTTCGTCTACACAAGAACCATGTCGCCAAGGCTGACGGCGGAAACCAGGATATGGCCGTCTTCAAGGTGATTGCCGCCGACACCATCATCGTGCGCACCAAAAACGGCGGCGAGAAGCGCATAAGCTTCAGCAGTGTTCGTGGTCCCCGTACCAATGAGGCTTCGGAAGCCCCGTTCCGTGACGAGGCCAAGGAGTTCTTGAGGCAAAAAATTATTGGCAAGCAGGTCAAGATTAGCATCGACGGCAACAAGCCTGCCACCGAGGGCTTTGAGGCCAAGGAGGTCGCCACGATCACTGACAAGGGTAAGAATATTGGCCTGGAGCTCGTGGAGGCCGGCTGGGCCAGCGTTATTCGTCATCGCAAGGACGATACCGACCGCTCCCCAATTTACGACGAGCTGTTGGCTGCACAGGAGAAGGCCAAAGAGGAAAAGAAGGGCATGTGGTCGGGCAAGCCGCAAAAGGCTAAGCAGTACCTCGATCTTTCCGACAACCTACAAAAAGCGAAGATCATGCTCGCCACTCTTCAGCGCCAGAAGAAGGTCCCTGCGATTGTTGACTTTTGCAAAGCCGGTTCTCGCTTCACTGTCTTGATCCCTCGTGAGAACGTCAAGTTGACCCTTGTTCTTGGTGGTATTCGTGGTCCCCGCGCCCCCCGCCCCGACGGTGACGGGGGCGAGCCCTTTGGCAAGGAGGCTCTCGATCTCGCCAATCGTCGCTGCAACCAACGCGACTGCGAGGTCAATATTCATGACATGGACAAGGTCGGCGGCTTCATTGGTGAGCTGTATATCGGCCGCGAAAACTTTGCCAAGGTCCTCGTTGAGGAAGGTCTCGCCACGGTGCACGCCTACTCAGCCCAGAAGTCGGGCAATTCTACCGAGCTGTTTGCTGCTGAGAAGCGCGCCAAGGAAGGTCGCAAGAACCTCTGGAAGGACTGGGACCCATCTCAGGATGAGGAGGAGGAAGATGAGGCTCCCGCAGATACACAAGAGACCGAGGTTACCCTGGAGAAGCGTCCCACTGATTACCGCGATGTTGTCATTACCAACATCGATGGTAACGGCAGGCTCAAAATTCAAGAAATTGGCAAAGGCACGGCTGCTCTTGAGTTGCTGATGAGCGACTTTCGCAAGTTCCATCTCGATTCCAAGAACAACAAGCCGTTGGGCAATCCCCCCAAGACCGGTGACTATGTCTCGGCCAAGTTCTCCCTCGACGGTCAGTGGTACCGTGCCCGCGTCCGCGCCAACGACCGCACTGCCAAGGTCGCCGAGGTCCTGTTTGTTGACTACGGCAACTCGGAAAAGGTTGCTTGGTCTAACCTCCGGACTCTCGAACAGAGCCAATTTGGTGCACAGAAGCTCAAGCCTCAGGCCACTGACGCCTCGCTATCCTTTGTGCAGCTCCCCACTGGCGCAGACTACTTTGACGAGGCCGTCGCCTTCATCGCTGACCTGACTGAGGGCAAGCGCCTTGTCGGCAGCTTTGACTACGTCGACACCAAGGAGAACATTAGCTACGTTACGCTCTACGACCCGAAGGCGGACGGCGGTCTTCCTGGCCCAAACGAGTCGGTCAACAACGAGATTGTCGCTGCGGGCTTCGGCATGGTCCCCAAGAAGCTCAAGGCGTGGGAGCGCAGCAAGCCTTTCGAACCCGTCCTGAAGCACCTCCGCCAAACGGAGACCCAGGCCAAGGCCGAGCGTCAGGGCCAGTGGGAGTATGGTGACCTGACCGAGGACTAAACTACCCAGCACGCCACAAAAGAAAAGAGCTCCTTTTACGAAGGAAAAAAGATGAACAGAAGAATGCATCAAAGGCTTTACACCTTGAGGATATTAAAAGTGTTTATGCTGGGGCTCGGGATTGCATTCAAAAGCTTTTGAGATTTAGCGTCGCCGTTTGAACAAATCAAAGAAGTGAGGTATGAACCCACGGGCGGCTGATGGGAAGACGCAGGTGGCTTTCCACTATAGAAATATCGATGTATTAGAAGCTAACGAATTGACGAAATATGCAAGCACATGGCCACAACGAGGTGTCACAGGTAGTACATTAACCGGAAACGCGTTCATCTTAACACAGTGACAAGGTTTGCCTGTACGCGAGGTCAGAGGTAACAGAGTCAACATGAACTATCAAGAGAGTCCGCATGCATGGACTATGGAAATATCGCCGCTGTCTAACCACCTCCATTTGGGCAATGCAGCTGCTTGATGATACTCTGTGCGGAGCAGTCATCCATCACAGCCTGGCTATAACAGTCCAGATGACGACAGAACGTCCAATCTTCCTGCAATAGCAATATGCATGAAGCAATGTACAAGACAAGGTCCGGGCGCATTTGCTGCACGCCATGTCATCCTTTTCCCCGTCGCCACAACTTTTCGGCGGCTGCTATTACTAAATAGGTAATATGAGGTACTGCTATAACTAGCCCCCGCCCTCCCGCAGAGCACACCCACACAGTCACGGAACACGCTGCAAGGAACGCAGTAGGCAAATATGAACATATACACGACGATGCGTAGGATCAATCTTTGTTCTGAAGGATGGCGGGCTTAAAAGTAAATCGCCGGCTCGATATGACCGAGAAGACCATGGACAGACGGCTGAGAGTACAAAAGAGGCTGGCTTCAGTCCCTTTGGGAACAGTTGACTACTGCAAGCCACGCGGCGCTTCTCCAAGTTCGCGTTCGGTCAACATGCGGGGGTGGCGTTTGGTCAAGGACCTAGACTCCTTCGTGACTGAACTTTGCAAATCCTGGGAGGGAAGCACCACGGGAACGCTACGTGCGTTTGCTTCAAGTAGGTTCACACCACCAGAGTAACCGATCTGTCGTTGCCAACGATGGTGCGGCCACAACGGTGTCAAGATTTGTGGCAGATTCGGGTTGGCAGGTGGGCGGCGTTCGTGCCGCAATGACGGCAAAAGCATTGGCCATCAGCAGGTCGGCGAGCTTGGGATTACGAAGTATCACAAGGCACCACATTTCATACCTACAGGGGGATTGGTACGACCAACTGCAGACTTGTGCAGGAGTGTTGCGTTGGTAGGCACATAGGTTAACATACACAGTCGCAGCTTCTCCCCAAGGCCGTCATGAATGGGCGTCAGATTTTGTTGTGTCACTGCAGCTGCAAAACAAATTTAGGCCCTCCTCGGGGTATGAAGCGAGGTGTTGCGTTGAAGGAAGTGTTAGTTTCGCATGTAGTTTTATATCGTTCCGCCGTAGCTCAAAGCCAACGTGTTGGCGACAACAGCTTATTATGCTGAACCTGTACGTTCTCTATCTCCAGAGACGTCGAGCCGCCCACTTCCCCGGACACGGCTAGTGGCGGATAATCAGAGTTGGTGCCACAGCTTGAACCAAAGCAATGGGGGACGCCTGTGATTGTAGGGCATAACGAGTTATTTGTCGCGGCACAAACTGCCATTGGGTGTCCGTGAGGCGTGTTTTGACCTGTGAATCTTGGATCTTTTTGATTGATTGACAAAAAAAGCGCAGATGGGCTAGGCAGCTGTCGGAAACTTCCGCGATAAACCAATATTGTCGTTTCAAGATAAACGCGGGCAAAAGCGGCCGACACTGTCGTTCTGGAGTCTTGCTTGGAGCAGTGTGGCCAGCGTACTTTTAGCTGTCTGTCGTTGTGTGGCAACTCCAAGCAGCCAGGGCGCCGAGTAAATAGGGCTTGCAGCCGGCTTCTAACTGATTAGCTGTCAAATCGCCGGCTCGGCGCTACATCCCTGCTTTTGGTGCAACGCCCAGTCTCGCAAGTGATGAAGATGCGATGCAAGCCCACGCTGTGCATGCCTGTCCACACCACACATTTGACTTGTGCAGATCGCGCGCATGGACGATCCCGTGAGCTAGGGAAAATTGGGCATCGGGTCTTGGTCGAGCACAATTCTACCAAAGGCCAGGATATTTGGAAGAAATCTCAGTTATGTTGGTAGCTGGACACGTTTGCGAAACGCACTGATCAAGTGGACAAAGGCACTTACCTACAGGCTAAGGGGCGCGAGACGCGAAGGAGCCCCTTCGGCGATGAGCATTCTAACAGAAGGTAGCGTTGAAGGCGGCATATGACATTGAGTCTTGTTAATGCTTTGCTGCCGTCATAAAACTTGGTGATGATGGTGGTTGTGCAGACTGGGGCGGGCTCGAGTTGAAATTTGTGTCCGTTTGCACTTTTTCGCGGGCCAGCTGGTAGACAATCGCTTGCCACCTGCCACCTGCCAGTCATAGACCTTCAAACATTTCGGCGACTACTGCTAGGTTTGCATCACCAACATTTCTCGGCCATGACCTCGCCCAAATCATCAAATTGCACAATGTGGTACGAAATACATAACCACAAGTAGATTCATCGAACGGATCGCCCCGACAGACAGCTTCCCGTCCCGGTCAAGCGGGGGACAAAATACTGCGACAAGGCACGACGCATATGAGCTGCGTCTGGCCCACCGACGCGTTTTGCTAGTGCGAGAGTCGACACCACTGAGCATTAGTTACGGATTAGACCTGCTGCATCTACAATTGACGCATCTTCAATTTGCGCATCAAAACCGCCGAGATGGCAGCGCCACCATATGTGGCCCCGGCAGCCTGATGTTCCTCTTTAATAATTAGCCATCCTTGTCGTCTGCGCCGGCCCTAGGTATTTTCTGGCATTGCCGCGCTTTGGTCTATTGTCCCTGGTCGTTGTGCCAGAGTGCACCCCAGTTATGCCAGTTAAATATGTTATGTATTCAGGTGTCGCCATGTCTCGTCTCCCCTACCATCCGTTCTCCCATTTGGCCATGTGGATGCAAGACCGTTGGCCCTTGACCATTAATCCGAAAACACTTGCTTACTCTTCAGCTCTTGCTTTGATTCATATTTGCCCGAATTCTACTCTTCCGAGGCTAGCCCTCGCCAGTCGTCGCAATGGTGGCCAATCTCACGGGATATAAGGTGCCTGGTGTGCCACACTACGAGCCCCGCGCAATGAGAGTGTGGATTATTCTGTCAACATCATGCGTTACAACACTTGCCGTGACGTCCGTGTTGCTTCGCCTGATAAGTCGGCGGATTAGAAAGCAAAAATTGTGGTGGGATGACTATCTAATCATGTTCTCCATGGTAAGTATAACATGACGAAGCCACGGCTAATTTGCTGATTAGCTAGATGTGGAATTGGGTGGTTCTCGGGATAGGATTCGCCATGTACATCGAGGGTGTTGGCTACCACGTGAATAGCCTCTCAAAGCACGCGGTTCACAACATCTCCAAATGGCTCCTCATCACCGAAGTCATCTACATCTGGAATCTGTGCTGGACCAAACTCAGCCTGTTAATGATGTATTACCGAATCTTTCGCCTGCCCGGTTTCAAAAAGCAAGTCATTGCTGTCGGTACCTTTGTCGTATGCTGGGCCATTTCGATTTCCTTTCTTTTCACCTTTATATGCAAGCCCATTGAGAAACTTTGGATTCCCGAGCTGCCTGGCAGTTGCGTCAACGAGGTCGGCGTCTGGCTTGCGAATGCTAGCAGCACGATTTTCAGCGACATTGTGATTCTGATCCTGCCCATCCCTCAAATATGGAGGTTGCATTTGAAAAGGAGCGAAAAGACTGGCCTAACGATGGTGTTCGGCCTCGGATTCTTGTACGTTGTCTCCTAGGTCTACGGTCAGCATTATCCATTAATCATCTTACAGTGCCGTCTTCACATCTTCGTATCGAACTTGGGTTCTATTCAACTACGACAAAAACGATATTCCCTATTCTCTAGCCCCATTGCTAGTCTGGTCTGATGTTGAAATGTGCGCCGGTATCATTTCCGCCTGTCTACCCACACTGCGGCCAATATTCAATGCCGCCGCCAAAAAGCTGGGCATCAATATTCGCTTCGCGCGCTCGACATCCTCTGCACCACTCGATGCCACAATCGAAACTATCTCAAAAATAAGCAGCAGGAAACCGCACGTATCCGTCATGACCACACAGCATGATTCGTCTGACAACAATCCCGGCCGCAGTGCATTCTACAGGCTGCACGACGAGTCTGACGGAGAGGGCATGCTTAAGACGAGATCTGCAGACTCCATTGATAAACCCACGCGCACAGAATCCCGAGCTAGCTGTTATGAGCTGCGAGCCATCGAGACAGCCGCTTTGAGCGAAGAGTCGATTAAAAAGGAGCCCCGCAGGCAGCGTATGGACAGGGTGGAGGTATAAGGCGACCAGCACAGGAGTTTAACGAGTACAATGATAACGAAGTGATGACTTTTGATTTATGAAACGAATGTCGCTGGGTTTTGCCGTTGATTCTTGGCGTTTGACTGGGTTGAGTTGGGTTGGACTGCGAAGGGGCAAGTCGATTGGTATGCCGGCGTTCACTCTGCCGATTATAGCATACTCTGTACCAAAGCAGTATGTCACGCATGCCATTACGTGTCATGAGTCTGTTATAATAGCGCTCAATGACAATGCGAGCTTGTGTCGCTTTGGCTTTGCCGAATACGCTCTACTATGCAATGGCCGCTCATCAATTGACCGTTCGAGCAACGATGATAGAGAAGCATTTATATATGCATTCAAATTTGACACGCTCATTGAGGCTCAAGGCGGATTCGTCGTACTCACGTCCGGGATGGCTTTCGCCCTGAGCAAGATTTGAATCATTGTCAACCACTTGACCAATGTTACATCCATCCGCCAAGCCGCGTCGCGATGCCGCCGCTACCTTGTAACCCGGCTCGTCGTTTTGAGGAATTATTCACTAGGGTGTGAGATCTTTCGAGTATAAAAGGCTTCTACCGTTATCAGGCTTACTTCAACCTTTTCGTTCCGCGCTGGAAACGTCTTTGGTGCCCGAGGGTTCCCTTGATCCTTCAGCCAGATAGAATGAGCAGATCTCCTGCAGCCCTGATCATCTAGAAAGCGTATTACGACGACGTGAGTCCCAGAGCTGCAGCCTTGATTGGTTTTGTCTGACCATGTTATATAACCTTCCCTCAAGTTGCTAAGCGCTATATTGAATGGCCGTCGGAAGCAGTTGACAAGCTGCTTTCGTATCCATCTCGTCTTTGGTACTCAGGCCACCGAAAGCACCTACGCATCAGCTATATGAACGATAACAGAAACGACGAAGCGCGGCGCTGCGGCTACGTATTTTGAAGAATGCAGCGTCCTCCACCAAAAGAACAATATCTTAATTGAAAGTTAGAAGACTTGGAAAAACTACGCGAACTCCTGAAGGCATGACTGGCGTCGTGAGGGGGGGACCGCTACAGGCTGGGAGCTCTGCATTGCTCGATAGCACAGGTATTAGTGATGAGATCAGCTCTGCGCTTCAAACTGAGCAGGATGGTTTGACATGGCAGCTCTGTACATGTACGACACCATGATTGGTCGTGAGAAAGGCGCACGGTGACGCGAAAAGAAGGAGCAATAACCAGGTAGTAGCAAGGCCAAGGCCTAGTTCAGCTCGGTCTAGCCCGCCGTCCAATGGGGCTTCGATGACGGCATCCCTACCTCACAGATTGGGTCAAGCTTGTGAATGCCGCAAACCCAAGTTGTTTCCCTCTCTGCAAGATTGGATAAAAGTGCTTCTTTCCAGTGCAAGATCTCCTCTACAATCGAAATCCATCAATTGAACAAAGAATAATTGTCGCATCGCTGCTCCCACAATACACGCGCTACCCGATCGATCAAGCCATACAAATCTCCCCTGCGCCTAGCAAATGAGTTCACACGCCTCTTCCTCAGACGCCGTCGCCGGCGGCGGCGACAAGAAGCAGCCCACGTCGCGCGGCGCGCGCGCAGTAGGCGCTGTCGGTGAAAAGGCTGGTGAAATAATGTGAAAACTATATTCTCGTCGCATCTTTCCGCTGGTAAAGGCTGCTAACAATACCCCATCGCGCAGTAAGGAGGACTTTGGCAACGTCCGCAAGGTTGCGCTCGAGGCCATGAAGAGCCGCGCATACATGTATCCGCTCAAGGTAAACGGAACTCTGCTCCTCGGCGCGCCGCAAAAAGTATTGGATCGCTAATCACCGTTTTACACTCGTACAAAGGGTATCGTCTACTTCATCACACACCGATCGCTGTGGAAGCCGTTCCTCTCGCGCCTCGGCCCCATCCTGGTGCTGTCGGTTGGCGTCGTCGGATCCATGTTTGCATTTACGTACCTGCCGCAGCTGGCGGTGCTCGTCTTCGTCAACGGGCCGTTTGCGGTGGTGTCGACGGTGCTGCTAGTGCTGAGCGAGAGTTCGGCCATTATCAACACCGTGTCGCGCGGATGGCTGTTGCAGGACGCCATCCTCGACACATTTGACGGTACGCTCGTGTCGCGCAACGCGACGACCGTCGTCAGCGAGGGCCGCGAGCTCAAGGCTGGCCGCGACCCCATGCAGCGCCTGGGCAAGGTCCTGCGCAGCCCGTTTGAGCGCTTTAGCCCAAAGGCCATCATCAGGTACCTGCTGTACCTACCGCTTAACGCGATCCCGCTTGTTGGAACCGCAGCGTTTGTCTTTTTCCAAGGTGAGTTCGGCGAATGCGATGCGAACGGGAGCCGTGGTTAATAACGACGACAGGTCGCAATCGCGGACGATCGGTTCACGAGAGAGTAAGAGGGCAGCGTTATTGTGATCAACAGCTGGTATACTAACGATTTTGTAGTACTTTCAGTTGAAGAAGTGGTCTGATGCGCAAAAGTCCAAATGGGTCAACACCCATGTTGGTGCCTACACATCGTGAGTGCGCGTAACGTCCAAGCTGCGCATCAGCCTTTCTAACGTCGTCAAGGTTCGGACTCGTCGCTACCGCCTTGGAAATGATTCCCATCGCAAGCATGCTCTTTACGTACACAAACACAGGTAAGTAGCGTGGTAGAGGTAACTGCAGGTGATGATGCTGACAAAATACAGTGGGCGCGGCTTTGTGGGCAGCCGATCTTGAGGCGCATAACACGTCGCTGACAAAGGATACAGCGCCGAATCTGCGTGCGGCCGCCGACAAGGCAACGGAGAAGTCGGAGCTGTAGACGGTGGCACTAATCAAGTGGCATTGCTCTTCTTGATTAAGGATGGTTTTAAGTCTAACGGGGTCGTGTCACGAGGGCCAAGTCAGGTAGCAGATTGCGAGATTGTAAAAAGTTAATGACAAAGCAACTTATAACTTATAAACGGTCCGATCACGTCACTTTTCTGTTTCTCGATAAATTAGCACTAGGACGCCCGCGGAGATGTGACAGAGCACCGAAGCAGCACGTTGGCGATCGGCGCGGACGCGGAGTGGCCGTGTTGGAGGTGCCGGAGTTGCCATGAGTGGATGGTCCACGGCCACTGGACGCACTGATTTGTGGAGAATTTGCATGAGTGAATGACTGCTGGAAACTTTTCGCCCTCACTACCTGCCTGTCTGAAAATCCTAATTCCGGCCGCCCGGCACACCCGGGTATCGGAGAGCAAGGATGGACAACATGGGCATGGGCCGCACCGGTGAATGGCTGAAAATGTATCACAGCTCCGACAAAAGACTCCAGAGCGAAGCAATAGGCATATAATTCTGCAGTGATTATTATTTCTCCAATTTGTAGGTTTTAGATGTCAACTTTCAGGCCTCCAAGTATTATCTTTGCCTCTAACAATGACATGAATATTCACGCAGCACTGTTTGGTACTAGGTAGTTTAGTGGATTCAGGGTACCTATGGATGGGTATCAAGTATCGAGGACCCTGGTGCCTGCGCGGGAAGGGGGTTTCTTGTATTGTGAAAGCAGCTTCTGTGCTTGCTCCATTGTAAAAATGAAGAAAAAAGTTGTGGCGATTTCTTGCCTCATATTACCTATCTTAGGATGAATCTGTTCTTGACAATAGTTAAAGGCCGAAGCAAACTGCAGCAGCGTCCACAGCGGTGCATCTGCACCACAGAACCCCACCAAAGCCCCTCTGCCCAAACCACCCAAACGTTGCCGACCAACCAAGCCATGGAACTTGCCACTTTGCCACTGCAAGAACCCCCACCAGTACCTACTAGGTAGAGGTAGGTAGTAGGTGAAGGACTTCAGCCGCCAGCGTCGTTAAGCTACAGCGCAAAGCAGCCCCAAAAACTTGTCGCAGTTGCACTTTGGCTTTGGCATTATATCATAAGCACTCCGTCATCAGGCCCGCCCTAACCTTTCTATCCTTCTCTTCCCTCTCCAACTATCTTGCCTCACCTCTTTTTCCCATCACAATCTCCTGACCAAACATTCATCTTCCCTCTTCGATACCTTAATACCCATTCACGATGTCCAACTCTCTCGAGCAACTCAAGGCCACCGGCACTGTAAGTACTTACTCGTCTCTCGCTCCCATCTACCCCGCCATCATGTCGTTGCCCCTCGTTGCCGCCACCATCGCTTCGCGACTCAACGGCCAGGCTAGACTGGCCAGACGGCCCGCGTCGGGGAGTGACATGATTTCTCTTCAGAAGTATCGATGGGCTACTTTTCTGCCAAATTTGGATGAATGACTATTGCTCTTTTGTCCCAATTCCATTCCTTCCCGCTTCGTCCGAAATCGCTGACCCCATTTCTCTAGGTTGTCGTCTGCGACTCTGGTAAATTCCCGCAGCTTTCGCAAGCTACAATTTCCCTTTTACTAACATAAGTTCTCTCTTCTAGGCGACTTTGCCAGTTAGTGACCCCCTCCCGTATTTACACTCGCCGCTGCGGCCGATTTGAGACATTTTCCCCTTCGCTCCCGTCGCCGCAGCTTCCCGCCCTGATGCTCTCAACAAAACAGACACTAACTATATCGCAGCCATTGACAAGTACAAGCCTCAGGATGCCACCACCAACCCTTCGCTTATCCTCGCCGCGTCCAAGAAGACCGAATATGCCAAGCTGATTGACGATGCCGTGGCCTGGGCTAAGAAGAAGGGTGGCGATGTCGACGCCCAGGTCGACAACGCTCTCGACCGTCTCCTGGTCGAGTTTGGCCAGAAGATTCTTGAAATTATTCCCGGCCGCGTTTCTACTGAGGTTGACGCCAAGCTTTCTTTCGACACCAAGGGCTCCGTCAACAAGGCTCTCCAGATCATCGACGTAAGCTGCTTCCTTTCCACTAGATCCAAACTGCGTATGCTAATCATCATAAACAGCTCTACAAGCAGCAGGGCATCTCCAAGGACCGCGTCCTCATCAAGATTGCCTCCACATGGGAGGGTATCAAGGCCGCCGAGATCCTTCAGCGCGACCACCAGATCAACTGCAACTTGACTCTCATGTTCTCGCTTCCCCAGGCTATCGCCGCCGCCGAGGCCAACGCCTTTCTCATTTCCCCCTTCGTCGGCCGTATCCTCGATTGGTACAAGGCTGCCACCAAGCAGGAGTACAGCAAGGAGAACGACCCTGGCGTGACCTCCGTCAAGGCCATCTTCGACTACTACAAGAAGTATGGTTACAAGACCATTGTCATGGGCGCCTCTTTCCGCAGCGTTGGTGAGATCACTGAGCTTGCTGGTTGTGACTACCTGACCATCTCCGTACGTACAGTTCCTTTCACTTCGCATGATGACTTTGCATGACAGCTACTAACCATCAATAGCCTGCTCTACTCGAGGACCTGCTCAACGGCTCCGATGCTGTTCCCAAGAAGCTCGATGCCTCTGCCTCCGCTTCCAAGAACATTGAGCGCAAGTCATACATCAATGACGAGCCCGCCTTCCGCTTCGCTTTCAACGAGGAGCAGATGGCCGTCGAGAAGCTTCGTGAGGGTATCAGCAAGTTTGCTGCCGACGCCGAGACCCTCAAGAAGACTCTCAAGGAGAAGCTCTCTGCGTAAAAGCGATAAAACTTGCGAGTTCATTTGCGCGGCGCGTTGCGTTTGTACAGGTTAGATTGTATACGTCGTATCACGTCTGATTGAGTAATGTTTATGCACCGGCACAGCTATAAAAGAATAATAACGTCAATTACTAAACCATTTCAACGATGCTGTTAATTTTGTTTTTCTCTAACATGGGGGCTGATGGGCTGACCTGCAGCCTCATTTAGGCCCGATTTCCTGATGCAGTTGCCGGTATTGGGCGTATCGGTAAATGGGCCAGATACATGGTGGCGTAGCGCAGGTGGTCAGCCAAACTGGCTGTCAATCTATGCAGCTCTTGCTTAATTTGCTCATCTTTCGCCTGACCCATCATGACCTGCGGCTGTGGCGCAAAGGGGAGCGGTGGTGCTTGTGCAAATTGCATCTCGACATGGCGCCGACGGGCAAAGTCACTCAGCGGTATAGCGCTCATGTCCAAGTCGATGAAGCTATCGAGTGACTCTGACCGACTGTGCGAAGTGTCCGAATTCGCCTCGCTCCAGTCCGGAGGTGACGGCCCATGGTTTTCCAAAGCGAGCTGCGAAGACATGGCTGGAAACTTCCAAGTCTGCGTAGCGTGTTTCGGATCGTCGTGTTCTCGCGACACCTCGTCCTCTTGCGCTTCGTCATTTCCCCATCCGAATCCGGCGGCGGGCCGGCGAACCGTGCCGGCACTCAGGTTGACGCAACTGCCGCCGCTGCTGCTATCGTTGTCGGCCAGGCTGTCGGCCAGGCACAAGTCTAGATCAATCAGCGATTCACGATCCGCAGACGGGCCGGAAAGCCCGTTGTGCAGAAGCGCCTGCTGCACCGGCGCCGGCAGAAACTTGGCATAGTACTGCCGCGAGTAGTCGTCGTAGTTGGAGAGCGTGTTGAAGTCGAAGACTTTTTCGAGCGGCGACTTGACGGCTGCGTGCCGCGGCGGAGGCTGCCGTTGCCGTCGTTGCTGCTGCTGCTGCCGTCGCGACGCCGCGTTTCGCTGTTTTCGCGGCTCCTGCCTGTCCACATCAATACCATACGCCACAGACAGTGTCTCGCCGTCAGACGCGCTTGGGACTTCCGCCTCGACTGCTGTGCTAAAGTTCCAGTCTTGCACGAAACCATCCTCATCGTCGTCCTCGTCGTCCGTGTCCGCGTCCGACGCCGCGCCGCGCTCCGAAAACAGAGACCGCCGGTCGCCGCCTTGCGCCTCCCAGATGCGGAAAGCGCGCACCAGCTGCGCCAGCGACTCAGTCGGGAACTGCGCTTCCGTGTCCGCCAGGTACCCGTGGCGCCGCACCTCGGCCATGCTCGGCCGCCGCGCCGGCTCGCGCTGCAGACAGCACGCCACGAGATCTCGCACGCCGTCCGAGTGCTCGCCGCCGCTCAGCCGCGGCGTCTTCGTCTGCAACACCCGTCCGAGCCGCGCGAGGCCGCACACGCCCAACGAGGCGTTGGGCGGGCGACCCGTCGCGAGCTCGTACGCGAGCGCGCCAAAGGCCCAGACGTCTACCTCGCTGCCGTAACCGCCGGCCGATTCGCTGCCGCTTAATAGCTGCTCCGGCGCCATGTAGTGCGGTGTGCCGACGACAGTGGTGCGCTTGTCATCTCTCCGGTGCAGCGTCGCCGCGACGCCAAAGTCACACAGCTGCACCCCGTGGCGCCGACCGTCCTCTGCGACGAGCACATTCGCCGCCTTGACGTCGCGGTGGATAATCCCCCGCTCGTGCACCCACGACAGCGCCGCCGCTGTCTCCCTGAGTATCGGCACGATCCATTTCTCGCGCAGTCCGCCGCCGCCGCCGCCGCCGCCGCCGCCCGCGGCGGTACTAGCCCGCAGCGGCCGCATCAGGGTCGCGACGCTGCCGCCCGCGCAGTATTCGACGACGAGCCATACAGCGGGCCCAACGAGTAGCGCCTCGACTACGTGATTGATGTGGACGGAGCCGCGGAGGGCGCGCAGCGCCGCGAGCTCCCTCTGCAGGTCGGCGAGCGTGTCGGCGAGCCCGGGCGCGGCGGCGTCGCCGCGCTCAATGTCAATGACCTTGACGGCGACGACGGCGGCGGTGGAGACGTGCGTGGCCTTGTAGACGCGGCCAAAGGAGCCCCGGCCTATAAGTTCGTCTAGACGGTAGGGCGGCGGGGGTGAGGAGGCGGCCAGGCGGAGGGCCAAGGCGGCGGCGTTGGCATGGTGGGCGTCGTCGAGGGCGCGCTGCTTGGTGGTGGTGGTGGTGGCCATGGTGTGCGGGATGCTAATCAGGCCATGGTCATCATTGTCATGTGAGGTTTGTTGGTTGCATTTCGAGAGGGGTTCATATGCGAAGGGGTGAGGAGGCTGCCCCCTTTGTGCGACATGGCTTGCGCACCAAGTCTTGGGTTGGCGAGTGGCTGGTGAGGGAGGTCGAGCTCGCCAAGGAAGATCTGGGTCACAACTTGTCAACAGTCAGGATAGCACCTCCAAACGTGCAGAGTAGAGCCGAAAGCTTTGTCTTTGCTTTTTTTTTTTTTTTTCTTCGGCGAATACTGCTAAAGTTTTCTAAAATGAGTAGTGAGGACCACCCCCGTGTAGGTATCTCGAAGGGAGCTTATAAACCCTGCGTGGAAGCATGAGGCTGGCTATCTTGTGAAGAACTGGAAGAGCATCCGATCTTGGCCATTTCATGTCGTAACGGTTGCTTTTATATTTGCAAGTATTGAAGTCACCACACGTGGTCTGACGTTGATATATCCATTTCTTGAAGCGGTCGCATTAAGCAGCGTTCGGAATGCAACTGCGAGGCTTCATGCAGAGGGGGAAAAAAAAGAGGAAAATTTTTCTGCCTTCCCAGAAGACAGCAGTCCGTGATTCTAGTTCACTAGAGTATACAGATGAATAGAGCCACGACAGCCGCTCGATTGACATATTCCAATACAGCAAAGACGATTCTTCTCCCAGTGATTCTATCAAGACTGTTGATCAGCCTTTGAACAAAAGTGTCGAGCAATCTCTTCCATCATCCCCAACATCTTATACTTTCAGCATGCCTCTGCCGCTGGTGAGAGTCGGAGTCTAGGCCAAAGTTGTCACGCCGTGGCTCGAGTTGTGTGAGTTTATCAGCCAGCCCGAGAAACTCATCTCTCCACCCACGGCCCGCGCCACGTTGCAGCATGCTTTATACCGTATATGCATTTCTGATCATCATTGCAGTCAAAAGTGCTAATTTCTCCCTCAAGTTGGCAATGTGTCCCTCAGCTAGCTTCAGCTGCAGCCTCGGCATTATCGGCCGCCTAATCGGATCACGGACCGACCTACTAGAACCAGCATGATGTACAGAAAGTCAAAGTGGCAGATCCTTGACGAGCCAGCATCTCGAATGGATGAGCTCAATTCAACAGACATTCTCGACACAGGCTTGATGTGCTGACTTGTAACTTGACGCCCGTTTAGGAAGCCATCCCACCGCCACAGTCTTAGCAAATGCAGCCCGCGCACTTGAGCTCATCACCCAGCCGGTAAAAAACGAAAGAAAAGAAGAAAATGGGTTGTGGCTGGGTAGGCCGAGTTGTTTCGTGTGGCTTATGTAGGACTTGATGCTGACATGGAAAATCCCGTCTGATGTCGTTTTGGTCTAAGATAAGCCTCAGATCGTTGAAGTTGATATCAGAGAATACAGAGTGCCTTGAATTGCGTCGCCGCGTGGCACATGTTAAATGTGCAGCTTAACTTATGCAAATAGACTCTTTCTTTATTGATGCAGTATTCACAGAAAGTAAATCGTGCGAGGCAGAGGCGTTGGCTTGTAGTAGCGGGTGCTTGCCCGGGATCTCTCAGTGGAAAGGCTGTGCCGGCTCCATATACCGAAGTAATGTCGCATTGTGGCCGTCTTTTCCCCTCTATGAGATTTCTATTCATGATGCTTTAGATGGAAATTTTTTGGAGAGTCTTCGCAAGGCTGCCTGATGATTTACAGCCTCAGTCGTCGACCTCAGAACCTGGACAACGACTGTGCGACGGAGCAAAATCAGCAAAGTGAGCAAGTTTGCGGGAAGAGTACTGGCGCCTCATTTCTCCGCCTCTGTGGGCATGGAAAGAACCTTAGTATGCAGCTTACGCTCCTTTCGAGCTGGTGTCAAGTGAAAAAGAGCCCTGATAGTGAGCCCTGCATCCTCCACGACTCGGCGGCTAGGAAGGTGGTGCCCAGACGATGGCGCCCTAGCGAGGAGCTTTCAACCTTACATAGTTGCGGGCCGAAATGTTCGCTACTTGAGTCTACTTCTAGTTGAGCGGCTGGAGGATTCAGTCAGAATAGTTGGCCGCGTCTTTCTGCGGCAGGAGGTTCGATCTGCATCTCCCCCCCCCCCCTCTCCTCCGAACGGCTGAGCTGCGCATGATGCTGAAATGCACACCCCGCGTCTCGCATGCCTGATCGTCAACTGGCTAATTATATACTACTGCCTCGCCGATGGGCCGATCGGGTCGACAGTGAGTAGTGTGGCAAGTATCCGTCCCACTGTGCTGGCTGTCGGTCGCGAAAGAGCTGCGACTCTTGGCCAATGTTCCGAGACACCATGCGTGGTGGAAGGAGCCGTTGGAGCGAGAGAAAAAAGGGCACACTGCAGCCGTGCAGCAATGTGACGTGACATGTATAACTTGTCAACGAAACGCCTCGCGCTCTTCCGCAGCTACATTTGACGGTGTTGGTGTCAAAACCAACCCTCCATGCCTGCTACCTACAAACGGCGTCATGAGGGCACGTACCGTAGTTACCGTGGCATAGCTGAAATCCTCAAACGTGCCATGTGGCTGCACCAACTGTCAGCCTGGACACTTGTCTCGCCGCATGGCGTTGATCGGCAAAGTTATATAGTGACTTTTTCAATATGGCCGAAATGGCTTGATGCATATGCACAGATCGACTACTAGTCTTTTATTCATGGTTTTGGCAGCGTCTGCAGGTTTCGGAAGAGGGGTAATATGCCGAGCCAAGAATCTGCATGTGTGTCACACAACACACGAGGGAATAGTGAATAGATGACAATTACATCGCAGCACATTTCTCGGCCTTGCGAGGTTTTTAGGCTGATGGTAATCATCAAGGTCGTTGTGGATGAGGTACAGTATCGTCAAATCGTAGTGGATATAAGCGCTATTTAATCATGAGGAACTATCTATTTGAGTTGAGGGAATAACAAATTGGTATCGTAGCACAAGAAAAATAAGTCAAATAAAACAGAGCTCCGAAGTGAAAGACTTTTGCGTGACAAGGTCACGAGTTAGTGCTTGTACTTTTTGCAAGATACCTGGCGAATCTTGTGCTTCAAGTGGCCCTTTTTGCTGACGTGAATCACGAGAGCCGTGAGCTTGCCGCCGTTGAAGCAGGCCGAGTCGAGACCCCAGGTATACTTGCCAATTTGCAGCCCGCGCTTGGCATCGTGGCCGTAGACGACGGTGCGGCGGTCACGTTTGCGGATCTGGGACTGGCGGAGATCCCAGAAGTCGGCCCAATCATGGCCTTGGTGGGTTTCGACGGGGATCATATCTTCAAAGGCAATGTTGGCATCGACCTTCTCATCGGAGTCGTCATCATGTTCGACAGCGTCCTCGTTCAAAGACTCGTCATGGACATCTCCGTAATTGTCAGGAGTCTGGTGGGTGCCATGATTGCGCGGCTCAATCAGAGAGCGCATGTACATGACGGCCCAGGGATCTTGGTCGAGGGGGTGGATGCCCGGGACCAGGCCGGCATGCACAATGTACATGGCCAGGTCGTCGGCCGACAGAATCAGCGGCCTCTCCGTCAGCCACTCAATCTGCTCCTTGGACAGCTGGCGGGCCGTTTCGCGGTCGCGCTTCTTGCTGCGGCGCTCTTGAAAGTGTGGAAACTCGACGCTCTCGCTGGCCTCCTCCTGTTCCTTGGCCGAGGCGAGGGCGAGCAGCACGCGGTCCTCGTGGTTGCCGCGGACGGCCGACGCGCCGAGCTCCATGAGGCGGGCAAGGACGCGCGACGAGTGCGGGCCCTTGTTGATCATGTCGCCGGCCGCGACGATGTGGTCGGTGGTGCCGTCGTAGCCGACGCGGTTGAGCAGCCGGTTGAGCGCATCGTCCATGCCGTGGATGTCGCCGATGACGATGAGCCGGCGGCCGTTGCCGGCTGTAGGAATGACGTCGCGTGGTAGCCTTTTCATCATCGTGGGTTCGTCAAACTTGATGTGGCGGACAAGCGTGTCGACGTCATTGTCGTCGTCATTGTTAGGCTGCTGCTGCTGCTGCTGCTGCTGCTGCTGCTGCTGTTGCTGCTGCTGCTGCTGCTGCTGCTGCTGCTGCTGCTGCTGCTGCTGTTGCTGCTGCTGCTGCTGCTGATTTGTCTGGGAGGCCGTCGTCCATGTGCAAAGGGACAGGAGAGGTGCAGTTGAGAAGCGCCAGAGTCCAGCAAAGATTATTGTGAAGATTATAGCGGCGAGCATCATAGTGTAGAAGCGTCGATGCTCCCGCAAGGGTTCTGGACCCAGACGTGGCATGGTGGCTGCTTGCCTGCGTGGCGCTAGAGGTCGATCGCGGGTAGGTACGTGGTACGGATATAGCGCTGATATTACTTTATGTGGTAAATCTTATCGTCGCAAGGTTCGTATATGTGAAGCGAAATCGACGATGAAAATAGCCAAGAACCGTGCGAAAAATGACAAGTTCATGTCAAGGTGAGGTAAAGAGAGGTTTCATGTCGGCGCCTGACTGAGGTCAGAAAAATAAAAGTCCAAGGGTCGACGCCAAGGCTCTGCCGTGATCACCTTGAGGGCTGGAACAGTCTCAGATGGCCTGTTTTTTTAGCGGCTCTTTTGCGGCCTCCAGACGGCTTCGGTGGGTGTGTGGTGGCACTGGTGGGTGTCTGGGTGTCTAGGTACTTGATCAGTTGGCCGTCTTTTCGGCACGCTAGCGGGGTTGGTTTCAGTCTTTTACAGGGCTTGGTGCATCAAGAGGCGCTGAATCAGCCAACTAGATTGCGATTCAACATCGCGTGCCGTGTCAACGACAGGCCATTGCTGGGGATTGGGTTTGATGGTTGTATCAGTATGGCACTGCACAAGATGTTGTGGGTGTCGTGAGGTGGACGTTTGCATGGTGCTCAGTGCTCTACTCCGCTGGGAGCCAAAGCTTATTCCGGGGGGTTGAGTTGCTGGCTTTTCGGGGTTTCCTTTTGAATTTCGGAAAATGCAAAATAATGCGTGTACAATAAATATTTGGCACATTTTTCTCCTAGTTACCCATTATATGAAAGCTCAGTCGTTGCGACCGTGAGGATACAACCAAGCAGCCTCGTGGTGTAAGCTACCTACCTCCTACCTGCATGCCTCAACGACGCACGGATGTGCAGTCAACAGTCAACAGTCAACAACAGCTAATATATGCATCTGGTCGGTTCGTTCAATATAAAGTTACTTGATTGCAATTTGAATGTATAAAAGCTACAACTAGCTGTCATTCGGTGGTTGAGCATCACCGGGAATGGTGGCGCAAACCTACAGGTGTGCACTGGAATGTCACCAGTGATGATGATCGCTGCCCGCTTTTAATTTTTTTTTTTTTTCTGAAAAGTCGGTAAATTCGAGATCTAGCGCCAAACATTGCGAGAGTATTGAACTGTCGAGTTCTATAGCTGCAGGTTTGATTCGTCATTCGTTCTGGCCATGTTGTGTTGCTTCCGCGGTCCTGCGAGCCTATTTAGGGTGAAGGGTTAGTAAATTTAGCATATCATCAAGGGTCAAGGGTTAATCAGCCATCATACTCCACGGACATCCTCATCTCAGCGGCGGTCGGCGTCAAACAACACTGGCAGGAAATCTGAGCGCTTACTCTACAATTTGAGCAATGCTTTTGATACAGACGGCGTTGGAGACCTGCAATGGACGCTACACATTACAAACAAACCAAACCCGTCTGTCAGAGCAGAGCAGAGCAGAGCAGAGCAGAGCAGAGCAGAGCAATCGAGGATGCATCATTAGCCTCTAACATATGAGCAAACTAGCCATCGACTAATCGTACAGAGTTGTGTGAATATATAATCTTACACGGCGGTCGTTTCTATGCACGCAGGTGGGTGCTCAATAAATTCGCACTTGACACCTGCCTAATCAGCCCTTCATCGTACAATGTCGCCCGAGATCAGACCATCCCAAACGCCTAGCCGCAATGCCACATCCCAAATGATTATATGTACGGTGCCACAGAGCATCCTTCCTCCCTCCCCTCGTCTCCCTCCCACCTGCCGGCCCCATGATCACTTTTGACTATTCGCCGCCGCAATCGCCGCCTGCTCCGCCCTGTACCGCTCGTTCTCGACGTCCCGCCAGTCCGGCGCGGCCGGCTCATTGCCGCTCGTCTCGCGCACCGCGCCGCCAAACGCCGATGCGCCCGCGTACAGCTGGTACCCCTTGTCGCCGCCGCCGTCCGCCGCCCGTGGGCCGTTGCTCGACTCGCTCTTGTACGCCACGGGCATGTTGCCGCGGAATCGCTTGCGCATGTCCACCATGCCACGCTTGCAGTCGCCGTATCCCTTCTTCAGCTGCTGGCACCGGGACGGCAGCGTCGACGACAGCGGCTCGCGCAGGCAGTCGGCCGCTCGGTTGCGCTGCACCATGACGCAGTCGGATTCCTGGAGGCACTGGGCCAGCGCCTCGCCTGTTGTGGTTGGTTAGCGGTGAGAAGGGGGGAGGGAGTTTTCAAGTGCGCTGTACGTACGCAATTCCTGACACGAGCTGGGCATGGTGAGATTGTGAGATTTGAGGGCTGTTGATCGGAAGTAGAGCTGTCGGGGCAAAAGACCGATTCCAATCAGCTGAGGTACTGTACGGAGTAGTTCAGGCAATTTCGCCCACAGCTGATTGGGCAGGCAAACAGGGTCCTCCGCCACTGACAAGTTTGGGTAGGTATTATTAGCCACACTACGGAGTATAATAAACCACACTAGGCCTAATTTGACCGCCGCCACAGTCTTCTGGAAGCAATAACTAATCCGTATTTATCAGGAGAATTCTTTAGTTTTACTTTTATAAATTTACACAGAGCATCTATTCATAATTCACATAGAGTCAGGTCCTGGCGTCTATTATATATGGGCGATGCATGGAAATAGACTCCTCCACGTTCTCTTCAACAGTATCAACCCTGGACTTGGACTGTGGGAAAGGCCTTCTGACTACTTAAGCCACAATGTGGCGCATGACTCGTTCATCGTCGATGATCATCGATTGTGTTGCTTGCACCTTCACATGCTTGTGACATCATCTCTTCCGTCCACCATCTACAACTCTTCTGCTCTCTGATTTGCCTCCTAGAAATGCGCCTCCAACGTCTTTCTTTCTAACCACCCAAGATACCTAATATAGCGCTTGTCATGGTGCCCTGTACTACTTTGTCGTCTTGACTCCTCGAATAATCGCACCACCATGGCTGTTCCCTTTATCGGTCGCCTCCATCCGTATGTTGGACGCATCACGGCGCATCGCGTCAACGCTGTCACACAGTTTCGGCCACTAACTACTCGTGCCACAGCATCGAGTACATTGCTCTCATCGGCTCCTTTTTCCTCGTGTTCCTCGAAGCCATCATCCGCATCTGCACCCTAGCACTGCGTAAGCCTGCCCGCAAGCGATTCAATTTGCGCAAACAAAATGGACGCAACTGACACATGATAGCCTCGTTCCTCGTCGCCTACTTTTATCGGGCGTCGCGCCGACTATTTCTGCGATTTTCTTCTCCTAAAGACAAGCGCGTCAATCGCAAGACCAAATGTAAAGTTTTCTTTGCCTGCTGCTGTTCATTCATTCGCCAGCTGACCCCGGCCTAGGCATCTCCGACTCTGTCCGAGACGCAGCCGACTTTGTGGAGCTGTGTCGGTTCTGGGGCTATGAAGCAGAGGAGCATATTGTGCAGACCAAGGACGGCTACCTTCTTGGCCTTCACCGTCTTCAGTGGAGGCGCGGCGAAGAGGGCCAGAGAGTCAATAATGGCCCCAAGTCCATCAAGAAGCGTGTCATATATATGCATCACGGCCTGCTCATGAACTCTGAGGTATGGGTCTGCCAGACTGACGAGAAGCGATGCTTGGCTTTTGAGCTTGTTGAACAAGGGTTCGATGTTTGGGTAAGTCGACTCCCCGCGTCAAAAAGCATGCCCTCGCTAATAACAGGACCAGTTTGGCAACAACCGTGGTAATAAATACTCCAAAAAATCAATTCACAGCTCACCCAACTCAACACGCTTCTGGGACTTTTCCATTGATGAATTTGCCTTTCATGATATTCCCGACAGCATCGAGTATATCCTGGAGAGCACCCAGCAACAGAGTCTTTCCTACATTGGTTTCTCGCAAGGCACTGCACAAGCTTTTGCCACGCTGGCCATCCACCCAAAGCTCAACCATCAAGTCAACGTATTCATCGCTCTCGCCCCAGCCATGGCTCCTGCTGGTCTGTCCAACGGTATCGTCGACTCCCTAATGAAGGCTTCTCCCTCGGCACTCTATCTCATGTTTGGCCGTCGCTCCATCTTGAGCTCTGCAACCACCTGGGAGTCAATCATGTATCCGCCTCTCTTTGCTCGATCCATTGACATGGGTCTTTCATTCCTCTTTAACTGGAAGACTCTCAACATTTCTTACAGCCAGAAGCTCGCCGCCTACCCGCATCTCTACTCTTTCACGAGTACCAAGTCTGTCGTTCACTGGTTCCAAATCATTCGCAACCGTTCTTTTCAGCTCTACGACGACGACGTTCACCAGCCCATCAGCGTCCCTACCTCGCGCAAGTCCTCCAAGGTGGCCAAGTATCCAACGCGCAACATCCGCACCCCCGTCGTTCTCGTGTACGGCGGCAGCGACTCCCTCGTCGACATCAACAGCATGCTGCGCGAGCTACCTCCGCAGACTGTCGCCACTGAGATTCCCCACTACGAGCATCTCGACTTCCTATGGGCTCGCGACGTCGATGTTCAGGTCTTTCAACACGTATTTGACGCCCTCGGCAGCTTCACCGACGCCGAGCACACCGTAGAGGAGTATGACCGGTACCACATTGTCCGTTCCGAGAGCCTCATGGGCTCTGGCCTGCTTGTCAATGCCAATAGCACGACTGACAGCGATGCCTCCGCTCTGGGCGGCGAGGGTCACGGCCACCTCCCCGTCCCACAGCCGCACGTTGCCCGAGAGCCTGCTGTACGCTCCCGCGCCGCCACCGTCGGCAGCTCGCCTTCGGCTTCCTTCAAGGGTGCCAAGTTTGAGCCCTTGCCGGCCAGAAAGCCCGGACTCGATAGCAGCGTGCCCGGTTCCAACTCTGACAAGCTCCGCGGCGTCGGCGTCCGCCGGGAGCCCGAGCAGCTCACGGGGCTCAACGTCTCCGTTTTGCGCGATGGCCGCGGGATAAGCCCCGGCCAGGCCAACGCCGTCGGCGGCGTCGTGGCCGACACGAGCGGCGTAGAGCGCGCCGACGTCATCTCATCTTCGGGCGAGGAGAAGAGAGCTGAGAAGAAGACGTCGAAGAAGCGTCGCTAGAAGCAGCCGCCCGCGGCTGATGTGTTTTGTTGCTTTCCGAACCCAGCCTTTTAGGACCCAGAACTTTGGCAATTGTACATCGACCACAATTGTAAACAAGCTTTATTCTTAGCCTTTTTATACCCCGCAATGCATATGAATTTCAGTCGCAGTTTCTGTTGAGCATCATCTTATAAATCAGTGATTCCATACCCAGCCATGCATATCAATTTCAGTTTGAATCTAGTCTCAGTCACGGTTCTTTTTGAGAATCATCTTAGGAATCAGTGGTTCATTATACGTTTCCGCCGCCTTATGCGGCCACGTCTTATGTAAAGAAAACACACATATTTACGCCCCTTCTCCTTCTTCAGTCACCACATTTTTCTCTCTTCCTCTTTCTCAGTTGTAAACTATTTTTGCAGCCACGCGGCTCACTTTTCCGTCCTCGGCTCGAATCACACACATCCAGAATACCTTTTCCAGCGCCCGGCGGTAAAAAAAGGCGGGGGGCCGGGAGGTATTGTAAAGGCGGAGATGAGTTGGGCCGGATGAACAAACCGGCAAAAAAAGGAGGGGCAATGCATCAACAAGATGAAGGGTATCGCATCGTATATAAAAGAATCGTCGTCCATGATAAGGAAATGATAGAGCAAGCAAGTTTTCTGTCTTTAGCGATCCAAAGATACGCCGCTCAGAAATGGCTGGTAATACACCTGGACATGGTTCTTGTCCAGGACTCTACGGGTAGATTGATGGGGAGGAAGGGGGTGGTTGATGACAAACTGGGCTTGGTCTGCTCGTCTCAGAGCACAACTGTGCCCAGGGGGAGGACCTTACTGGGATCGCCGTGGAACTTGGCTCGATACTCTATGATCCCTTGACTAATTGTCTTGAAATCTTTCACTTTGCGGTTCCGGTAGTCGGTGAGCAATTGACGGAGCCCTTCGATGTACTCTTGCCTTCTCGCTTCTTCGCAATTCGTATACGCACCCAGCTGCAGCAGGATTTGGTCATCTAGTATCAACGGTATATCTTGGTCAGTTCTTTTTTTGCATCGCCAGGCCTGGCTGAGCTTCGTCGACGTTCGCTACATGGCTCCGTCACACGGAGAGCGCCAAAACGTACCGGGCGCACTCATTTCCGCAAAGTGCTGGAAATGGCAGTTTTTTCCCCGAGGGCACACAGTGCCCGCCAGTTCGTCTGGGCAAAGCGGCAGCTTGGGATCGATTTTATTGCTGTACGTGGCAGATCGTAATCCGCCGGCAACAACTTTGCTGAAGTCAGGGTGCAACCGGTACGAGCGAAAGTACCGTAACGGAGAATCGTATGCTAGATAGCTTGACTGCACGGAGGTATCCCCCGCCGTCTCGAGCGCGCGCTCTTGTACCTAATAACCAACGAGTTAGTCAAGATCACTTACCATTGAGAGAGGCAGGCACTACTTCTCTCTCTTGCTCCGTGGGAGCGGGTTCTCGTCGGCCTGCAGATAGTAGCTCGGCACTGAGAGCGGCCACAGCTGGATCGCTGTCAATAAGCTCGAGTGCAGCATCAGACGTCTGCAGATCAGGCGAAGAATGTTCTGTTTCAAACGAGCTTGCATCAGCCGGCTCGTAGCCGTCGGAGTCTTCATCAGCTTCCTCACCACTGCCAGCTGCCTCTTCCATAGCAATATCCTCGTCATTGTTGGATGCTATTGCTACTTCAGTGGCTGCATCAGGTGATTCCTTGAGAGCCTCATACTGCATGCCTTGTCCGTCTGATAGAGCAGAGGCAGCTGTGTCATCGCCAGCCAACTCGGGGCTTGATGGAGAACTCGAATCTGTCGCAATGTGATCAGAGCTCAGCATGTCGACAGGATTCGCCAAACTTTGCCGGGACCTGTCAGTATTTGCAATAGACTCAGTATGATCACGAGCTGAGGCTGTCCGAGGAGCAACCGGTTCCAGAGTCGAGGTAACGGGAACGTCGTCGTCGGAGATGTAGTCCAAGTCTTCCCGGAGCTTTTGCTCTTCCTCGAGGCCTTCTTTGAGTTCTCGCTCGATATTTGCCACTTGCGACTGGAGCGCCTTCAGCCTCAACATCTGTTCTTTTCGGCGCGATTCCAGCATTGGGAGTCGCTCGCTTGCGGCACGAGATCGATTGATTTTCGGCGACCCAGGCGATACTAGTCTTCTCTCTTCTACCTTGGGTAGTCGATGAGAGGCAGTATCGTGTTTCATAGAAGCAGAAGCATCTGGAGAGGTTGATTTGGTTTCATAGATATCGTATGCCCTCGGTCGCGGCGAGGCTGCTGGTGAAGCTGGTGAAGACAACTTGAGTCTTTTCTTTGCCTCCGCCTGTGCAATTTTCCGCTTCATTGCCTCAATCTTCTTGTTCATGTTCGCCAAGTCCTGGGGAGTTGCCGGTGGCGTGCTGAATGATGCGGGGCTTTGAAGCGAAGGGACATGTAGCAGCCTTTTACCAGGACTGGTAGGACCATGCAAAGAAGAAATACGCTGCTCAGGAGACCCCATCTCCATATCAATGTCGTCATCGTCATCGCTAACGTCAATGAGGAACGGCCGAGTGTGTGCGGACGGCTTTTGGAAAGGGCCCTCGGAAGCACTACCACTTCCACTATTTGACGTGACTAGTGCTTTCGTGGGGGAGGGAATCGGTCGAACAGCCTCGGATGTTGATGTTATGGTAGCTTCATCACTTGCCACCACCGCCTGCAAAGCTGAGGATAACTCCGCTGGAGATGCTCCATGACCAGGGCTGGAGAGTCTCTTTTGGTTAGACGCAACAACCGAGGCTGCTATCGCTGCTTGTCTTTCGAGTTCTTTTTGCTTCTCTTCGCGGGCCTTGAGTAGTGCCTCCATCTTCTGTTGTAAAAGTTTGGACTTTTCCGAGTTTACTTTCACATTTGGGGGTTTGGCTACTTTGCCAATGACGGTTGCTCCGCCAGATTTTGCAGCTTTCGATCCTTTTGCAGCAAGAAGCCGCGCGATGCGGTCTTTGCGTGACTCTGATTTATCGATTGAAGCGTCTGCTGTTGCAGTTGTCCCATCAGTCTTTGAATCAGTGGGGTCGATCTTGTTGGCAGGCGCGAGGATCGCAGTCGGGGCCGCAGTCGCTGGCTTCGGCGACGACGTCCCGAGCCCCAAGTCACTGAAGAGCTGATCGAGGACAGACTTGTCAATTCCTTCATTGACATAATCTTGGTAGCCAATATTGGCCGCACGTAACCGTATAATAGCGTCTTTTGCTTTGTTCCTGGCTTCCACAATATCGGTAGGTTTCGTTTGCACCCCCGTTGTTGTATCAGTAGTGATGACTGTCCCTGAATCGCCTTGGGGTAAAAGCATAGGGCCGGATGAGGATAGATCCATCTCACCAGCTGAAAGAAAAGGCGAGTACGAGCCGGAGCGATCACGCTCTTCGTCGCTCATCTCAACGTAGCTATTATCGATTTCGGTTGTTGCTTGTTCCTGCTGAACTACATGTACCGGCTCTTGTGACTCATACAGATCCTCAAATTCATCAGCAGTTATTTCTCCTTCTTCTGCCGAGTCTCCGGTGGCTGCATTTGCGCGGTTCGATTTCTTTTTGGCATGCGCGCCAATCTGCTTCGTTGTCGAGCTTTCTGCTTTTCCAAAAAAGCCTAACCCGAGACCCGGAATCGCCTGTTTATTGTGGTTGAACGAGTGCTGAGTCGCGTCGGCGTAATTTGCGTCCGCGTCTGACGTGCTGCCTCCAGCAAGCGCGTTTGGTTCTGACGGTAGAACACCCGGCCCATGGCCATAACCGTACATCGGCTGTGCCATGTGTGCGGGATGAGGACCGGAGATTACCTAATTGTTGAATCGCGCGTACTTGCTATGCCTCCTAGAAAGTATCAATGCACGGCGCACCTAGAAAGTACGATTTCACGTTCTGGCACGTCTATGAAACGCGGTCGCAGAAATCGCTTGTGAGAGTATGGAGTTTTCTGATGAAATTGGACTTTAGGTCGTGGTGGAACGAGGACCACCCATGGTCGTCTGAATTTGGTCTAGCGTCTTTGTCACCTGCGTGATGTCAGGTCACGTGGAATGGTTGTTTACTTCAGTGGGGGTTTTACCCCGGCAACGAGCTCTCAACGGGCGCCGATCAAGCCAATTAAGAGCAACAGAGAACACAAACGCTCGTCTTAGGCTTTATCAACACGGCAATTGACGACATTGACTTCGTGCGCCGATTTACTCTCGGCGGATTTTTCATTTCTTTATACTTTTCTCTTCGCATTGCCTTACTGAGAACTTTTTCAAGGTTCGCCAGGCTCAGTGACGCGCTTGTTGATACGCGTTCATGATCTAACTTCGTGTACATCAACGGCTGTTGATGTTAATGCGCCGACGAAATGACTTTTACATATAATGCGCCATCGCAACGGCGAAATCCGTTCTCGAGGACAGACTCCCCAGCCTCTGCGCAAGCGACCAGTGGCCGGCCCAAGTCTGCGCTCTTCTCTTCTCAAGAGCCCACGAGCCCATCACATGGCCGATCTCATTCTGGCAATACTTTGGGGGTAGTATTGACTCCGCCAGCCATGAAGAATGGGCGGAGAGACTCACGAAGCGGCACTCCCACCTCCGGTACATTTGCACCCGCTTTCATTAAAACGGAGGAGATGATGCGCGGCTACGACACTGTCAAGGGCATCGAAGGCGAAAATGACTTCTCCGGCAAGCGCTACGTGTGGCTTAAGGATCCCGAGGAAGCCTTTGTCAAAGGATGGGTGGTAGAGGAGAAGCCAGGTGGCAACCTTCTCGTTCAGCTCGATGACGGCAGTGTAAGTGGGAATAGTGTTGGCGAGTCAACCCCGTGCTAATAGTGAGCAGCGACAAGAAGTTGATGCTGAAAGCTTTGACAAGGTCAATCCTACGAAATTCGACAAAGCTAATGACATGGCTGAGCTCACGCATCTAAACGAAGCCTCCGTGGTGCATAACCTCCGCATCCGATACCAGTCAGACCTCATTTACACATACTCAGGCCTCTTTCTGGTCACTGTGAATCCATACTGTCCACTACCCATATACACAAACGAGTACGTTAATATGTACCGAGGAAGAAGCCGAGAGGATACGAAGCCACACATCTTTGCTGTTGCAGATGAAGCATTCCGCCATTTGGTCGAAGAAGGCTCCAATCAGAGTATTCTAGTTACCGGTGAATCTGGAGCTGGTAAAACCGAAAACACGAAAAAGGTCATTCAGTACCTTGCTGCTGTGGCACAGTCCGACTCGGCGAACAAGAATCGCGGACAGCATGCCAACCTATCGCAACAAATCCTTCGCGCCAACCCAATTCTCGAAGCTTTCGGTAACGCGCAGACTGTTCGAAACCACAACTCATCTCGCTTCGGCAAATTCATCCGAATCGAGTTCAACCGCAACGGCGCAATTACTGGCGCGCACATAAACTGGTACTTGCTTGAAAAGTCCAGAGTTGTTCGTATCAATGCCCAAGAACGCAACTACCATATCTTCTACCAGCTTCTCAAGGGAGCAAATGCCCGCATCAAGAAGGAGTTTATGCTTGATGGCTGTGACACGAGCGACTTTTCATACACTCGTGATGGCAACGACAGTATTGTCGGTGTTTCAGACACGGAAGAGTGGGACACCCTTATGGAGGCCTTCCAAGTCATGGGCTTCTCTGAGCAAGATCAATTGTCTATTTTGCGGACTATTGCGGCTGTTTTGCATCTCGGCAATGTCGACGTCCGGAAGGAGAGTCGAAGCGCAGACCAGGCTTCGCTCTCTGCAGACGCAAAAGCGCAGGTTGCCAAGGTCTGTAAGCTTCTTGGTGTGCCCGTGGAGCCCTTTATCCGCGGTCTGTTGCATCCCAAGGTCAAGGCCGGGCGTGAATGGGTGGAAAAGGTGCAGACCCCCGAACAGGTTCGTCTCGCCCTCAACGCGCTAGCGAAGGGTATCTACGAGCGTGGCTTTGGCGACTTGGTTTCCCGAATCAACCACCAACTTCACAGCTCTGGCATGGGACCTGACGAATCACACTTCATTGGTGTACTTGATATCGCTGGTTTCGAGATTTTCGACCACAACAGCTTTGAGCAACTGTGCATCAACTACACAAACGAAAAGCTACAGCAATTCTTCAATCATCACATGTTTGTGCTGGAGCAGGAAGAGTATGCCAGGGAGCAGATTGAGTGGCAATTCATCGATTTTGGTCGAGACTTGCAGCCAACGATTGACCTCATTGAACTCTCTAACCCTATCGGTATCTTTTCTTGCCTCGATGAGGACAGCGTTATGCCCAAGGCTACCGATAAGACTTTCACTGAGAAGCTCAACTCTCTGTGGGAAAAGAAAACTCCCAAGTACCGCCCTTCCAGACTGGGTGCGGGCTTCATTCTTACCCACTACGCCGCGGAGGTCGAATATGATACCACCGGCTGGCTTGAAAAGAACAAAGACCCTCTCAACGACAACGTCACACGACTACTTGCGAGTTCGGATGACAGGCATATCGCTGCACTGTTTGCCGACTGCGCTGACCCAGATGATGAGATTGCCGGCAGCCGCAACCGTGTCAAGAAGGGCTTGTTTCGAACCGTCGCCCAACGCCACAAGGAGCAGCTTCACAACTTGATGAACAAGCTGCACTCTACCCATCCGCACTTTGTCCGATGTATCCTTCCCAATCATAAGAAGCGCCCCAAGACGTTCAGCAACCTTCTTGTTTTGGACCAACTGCGCTGCAACGGTGTGCTTGAGGGTATTCGAATCGCTCGCACTGGATTCCCCAACCGACTGTCATTTGATGAGCTTCGCCAGAGATACGAAGTTCTTTGCTCCAGCATGCCCAGGGGTCATCTGGACGGTCAAACTGCTGCCACCATTATGCTTGAGAAGCTTGCTCTGGACAAGGCTCTCTACCGTGTCGGTCTCACAAAGGTCTTTTTCCGTGCTGGTGTCCTGGCCGAGTTGGAAGAGCGGCGTGATGCCCTGATCACCGAGATAATGTCACGGTTTCAGTCGGTTGCGCGAGGCTTTATCCAGCGACGTGCGGCATACAAGCGACTTTTCCGGACCGAGGCTACCAGAATCATTCAAAGAAACTTTAACGTCTATCTCGACCTTGTAGAAAATCCCTGGTGGCATCTTATTGTAAAGATGAAGCCTATGCTTGGGTCTACAAGAACAGCTTCTGAAGTGAAGAAAAGAGACATGATGATTCAGCAGCTGAATGAAAAGATGCGCCTCGAGCTGGAGAACAAGAATAAGCTCGAAGAAGAGCGTCGCAATTGTTTTACTGAGATTGCTCGCGTCCAACAGACTCTGGAGAGTGAGCGAGCGCTCGCGTTAGACAAGGAGGAGATTTTCAAGCGACTTCAAAAGCGGGAGGCTGAGCTTGAAGAGAAGCTCTCAGGAGCTTTGGAGGATCAGGAGCGCCTGGAGGATGAGCTTGACGAGATTATGGAAGCCAAAGTGCGCGCTGAAGAAGACCTCGAAAGGCACCGTACCCAACTTGCCCAGGCTGCTAGCTTGATCGCGAAGCTGGAAGATGAGAAGAAGACGCTCTTGGCACGTTCTGCTGAGCTCGAGCAATCTTTCAACGACATTTCACAGCAGCAGTCTGAACGTTCAAAGCAGGAAGAAGCTCTCGAGCGCGAGATTAAGATGCTCCAGAGTCAATTATCCCTCAAGGACCGCAAAGCACAGGATCTGGAGAGTAAGCTTCTCAAGGTGGACCAAGACGTACAAGTAAAGCTTCACGAAACACAAAAAGAGCTTGATCTTGCAAAGACTCGCGAAGCGCGCGTGGTCCGAGAGAATCAGGACATCCAAAAGCAGCTTGCGCAACTTTCCAAGACTTCTACCGAGTATGAGGATCTCGTCCGCGCCAAGGAAAGCGAGCTTTCACTCCTCCGTAACGACAAGAGACAATTCGAATCCGAGCGTCGCGGCTTCGAGGCGCAAAAGAAGGCTTTGACGGGTGACATTGAAAAGACCACTGCCAAGTCTCGAGAAATTCAGGCTGAGCTCGTTGCGCTGAAATCGAAGCACTCTCAGCTTGAAAAAGAGTCTGAGGACGCCAAGAAGCTGCTCGAGGCACGTCTATCACAGGACGCGCAAGCCGACAAGACCAGACAACAGCTCGAGTCTCAAATCAAGAACCTCAAAGAAGAGCTGTATCAAACGCAGATGGATCTGAGCCGAGAGAGACAGTCTCGCGACGACGTCCTGCTCTTGGGCGAGCACAAATATCACGCTCTCAAGGACGAATTCGACAACCTCAATGAGTCCAAGATTATCATTGAAAAGGAGCTCTATGTACAGCAAGATTCTTTGCGAAGGCATGTAGAAACTCGCAAGGTCGTGGAGCAGGAGCGCGACGACGCCCGCATCGAAATCCGCAAACTGCGTGCCGCCAAGGCGGAGATCGAAGAAGCCCGCGTTCTTGCCGAGGAGAAACGTGAACTTGAAGCAGCCAAGGCATCCAAGGATCGCGAAGCCAGTCTACAACGAGACCTCGATGCCGCTCACTCTCGCCTTGAGTGGTTCGAGACTGAATGTGCCAAGCTCACTCGCCACATTGAAGACCTCAACAAGACAATGCTTGCTTCTGGCGACTTTGGACTCAAGAATGATCAGGCCAAGGAACGCATGGAGCGTGAGCTAACTACCGTCAAGAGCCGGCTCGCGGCATCGGAGAATGACAACCGAGCCCTCTTGAACAAGCTGCAGCAGAAGGGTCTCGAGATTGCTCGATCGACCTCCAAGGCAAGTGATGCGTCTCGTGGGCAAGTTCTCTCTCTCCAGAAAGAGAAAACGAGACTGGAAGAGCATAATGCTGTTCTTGACAGGCAACTGGGCGAGGCTCAAGTTACCATTGCTTCGCTAGAAAAGAGGACAGAAAAACTGCAGCTCGACTTGGAGGATCTCAACCACGAAGTTGCGCGTGAAGTCAAGACAAGCCGCAACGCCGAAAAGGCCTCATCCAACTTTACTGCGCAGCTTGCCGAAGCCAACCGCACAGTGGAATCCGAGCGACAGCTGCGCACGCAAGCTCAGTCGACTGTGAGGACGTTGCAGGCATCTTTGTCATCCCGCGATCACGAGCTTGAGGATCTTCGCGAGCAGATGCTCAAGATTCTCAAGACGGTCGATCCCGAGGCCACACCCTCCATCATGGATGGGGCGAGCGAGCGTGGCATCGCAGTCAATTTTGACCTAGCCCGCAAGGTTGAAGAGCTGCAGCAAAATCTACGCGCTCAAACTGCGGCACGTTCCAACGCCGAGTCTCAGTTGTCTGAGCTTCGCGCCTCGCGGGGCGATCCCAACCGCCCCAAGCTGGAGGAGATTCACCTCAACGAAGCTCCGTTCAATGGCTCGCCTACGCAGAGAAAGTCCAAGGCACGACGAGTTTCCAACACGACAACGCCAACGCGTCGCAACCAGCAGCCAGAGTATGAACTTCAAGACTCTGTTCGCTCTGACAGAACCGTCGACACTGCGCTGTTGAACAACCGTATGGACATGAAGGCAGAAGTTGAAGAACTTCACAACCAGCTGCAGCTAAGAGACATGCAGAACCGACACCTGCAAAGTCAGCTCGACCGCGCAACTCCAGGTCCCGATAACAACTACGATGAGCAGAATCCGTCCATGCGTCGCATGCAAAAACTTGAAAAGGCCAACAGTCGCCTACACGACCTCTTGGACGACTCTGCTCGCAAGGTGTCTACTCTTGAGAAGAATATTCGCACCGGCGAGCTGTCTCTGCGTGATATCCAAGCTCGGACCCATGAGGAGTTGCTCGACGCCTTCAACAACCAAGAAGAGTCTCGCCGCTCGCTGCTTCACAGTCATAAGGATGCTGTAGCGGAGCTCACTGACGTCAAGTCTCACTTTGATAAGATGCGCCACGACCGCGCCAAACTAGAGGTCGAAGTGCGCGACGTCAAGTCGGATCTGCATGAGATGACACAGGCCCGAGAGCAAGAGGCACAGAGCCGCAGCCAGCTACTTCAAGAATACACCGACCTCCAAATTCGCCTGGACGCAGAAACTGCTAGGCTGGCAGACGTGACCTCGAGCCTCGAGACTTACAAGTCGCGCGCAGACGAGTACTTTGGCAAGCTGGAGCAAGCTGAAATCTCTGTCCTCAAGGCCACTCGCGCCGAGCAGTTTGCCAAGTCTCAGGCTAGGGAAGCCGAAGATTCTCTGGCCGAGACCATGGCCGAGCGCCAGAAACTCGATAACCAGATTGAGGACCTGCAGAGACAGAATCAGCGTCTGGATGAAAAGGTCGAGGACATTTCAACCGATTTGGAAGCGGCACTGCAAGCCAAGAAGCGCCTTCAGCACGAGCTCGAAGATTATCGTAGCCAGCGCGCCATGGACATTGAGGACAAGGAATCCAGCATGGAGCAGACTCGCAAGAAGTACCAGGCTGAGTTTGCTACCCTGACCAAGGAACTCGATCTTGCCCGCGAGGAAAAGCTGTACAAGCAGACTGAGATTACCAGACTTCGAGAAGAGCTTGATGACCTCCGATCCAAGTGGGACGACGAGGTCTTGAACAGCTCTACTTGGTCCAAGGAAAAGGCGCGCATGGAGGCCACTTTGTCTGATGTATCCGCTTCGCGCGAGGAGGCTGCCAATGCGCATAGCGAGGCTCAGGGCAAGGTCGTATCTTTACTGTCGCAGGTACGCACGCTGCGAACCAGCGTCGATGAAATTACCGCCGAACGCGATCGCCTGATGCGCGAAAAGCGCAGCGTGGAGAGCCGTCTTGAGGAAGCCAAGGCTGGCCTCGACGGTCTCGCTCGCGGCGATAGTGCCTCGCTGCGAGATGCTGCCAACATGGACAAGGAGATTCTCGAGCTCAAGTCGAACCTGGCTAAGCAAGAGGATGTTGCCACGGCTGCAGTGGAAAAGATGCGCCGTTCAGAGGCCTTGGTGGCCGAGATGCAAAAGGAAGTCGTCATGGAGCGTGAGAACAATGCTTCCGTGCTCTCGCAAAAGGCAGCCGTAGAGCGCACGCTCAATGAGGCCCAGCTGAAGCTGGTGGATCTAGAGACGAAGGGATTCTCGAGCGCCAGCCAGGATATCAAGTTTTTGCACAGAAGAATTCAAGAGGTATGTCGATGGTTTTTGTTTGAACTCGTTCCGAAACGTCTTCTAACTGTTTTAGCTTGAATCACAACTCGAGAAACACGAGACGGAAAAGTCGCAGTCGCAGCGATCAACACGCAACGTAGATCGTGCCGTCAAGGACCTGCAGGGCCAGGTCGAACGGAAAGACCGGCAAAATGCGCAGCTTTCAGAAGACGTCAGCCGGATGCGCGAAAAGGTCGACAAGCTTCTAAAGACGATTGACGAACTGCAGGCGTCCGAGTCGGCGATTCAGCTTTCAACGCGACGCGCAGAACGCGACTTGCGGGAGGAGAAGGAAAAGACATTGCGCCTGGAGCGCGAGGTAGATAGTTTGAAGGCATTCAAAAGCGGTGGAAGCCTCAAGCTCAAGACGAGTGGGAGCATTCGCAGCAGGATCAATGCATTGGGGGTGATTGAGGACGAAGACGAAGATTCAAGCCTGAGTCGCGCGCCAAGCTTGACCAAGGGCTTCATCTGATTGTAATTATACTCTATGGGTCATTATGGAAACGTGATGGTTACAGGCTATCGGGGCCAGGAGGCGGCGTTGTGTATCTATGGTTAATGATTGGTGATTTGGTGTATATGTTAATATGAGCTTGATGCGTCCATATGCTGAATTGAATCTATTATTATTCTTGCAATAATGTTACAAGGCTCATGACATTATCTCTGCAACCATACGGACGGACTGGCGCACCAGCAAGTTGGCGTGCTAATGAGTGAATAGCAACAATCAGTCCTCGATGAGAATAAACGCCAAGGCCCAGCGTAATGTCACGGCTCCGGTAAAGAGGGCGAGTAAGTGAATCAGCATGCAGCAGATCTTGAGTTACTGGCCTGATTTCCAGAAAGAAGAGGATTGGCCCATTACCGATTCGTCGCTGAATAGTGGGCGGCTTGCACGCGTCGACGCGAGGTGGGCTGGTGGGTAGACGTTTTCGCGTGCCGGCGTTCGATAGAGATGGGGGGCAAAAATTTGCAACTGTAATTTATGGATTGTATCGGGCTGTGCTTTTCTTGCTGTGCCTGCTAGTTACTTTTAATTCTGCGGGATAGTGGAAGGCATGTATGTGGTGGGCTGGTGTGGCATTTTGGATAGCTGCAATTGAAAGCTGCCCTCGAGTGTAGGTTGGTGAATATAAATATAAACTATTCTCAAGGCCTGCATCTGAATGGATCTAACAGTTTGTAAATATTCGTCTTGGGCACTTCTTTCTTTGCATCCTTTATTCCCCGCTCCGTATCGTAGGAGATGTGCGAGACTCAGTGTATCCGTACAACTTATATGAATGCAGGCACATTATTAGATCAATGTTCCTCAGCCACCAGACAATGTGATGACTTCTCGAGAGATATAGCCATAGTGAGACATCTTACAAAATACAGAAAGCACTTAATTCTTTCGTTCTACGCCTCCACGAAGTCGCAGCGATTCGTGGACAATAATGGCCCAGCTCTGGGGTAGGCTGTCTAGTTACTAAACGCGACGCTTTGACCTCGCTCATAAGCACACAAAACAAAGTACTCCTTTTCGATATAGGCAGCTAGTCACGCACCCCCTCTTTCCAACCAAGTTTTTCTTGCCTTTTTATAAGGCAAAAAGAAAAGAAGAAAAAAAAAAAAACAAAAATCTTCGTCATCACTAAAAAAAATCAACTCACCACTTCACCTAGTAATAGGTGCTGTGGGAATTAAAAACATAGGGTCTGGCCGGGGATTGAACCCGGGACCTCTCGCAAGTTGTTAAACTCAGGGTGGACCCTAAGCGAGAATCATACCACTAGACCACCAGACCAAGTGATTACGCTCTTATTGGAGCTGCTTTGTTGAAAATTGGCGGCTTATTGAATGTTATATGGTGGGTGAAAAGTTTGTGGAAAACGAAAGGGCTGGTGGTGGGGGTGCAGTACCAATGACACAGTCGCGTGTGAGCATATTCAAGATGTGCAACCCCTCGGTCTAGGCCGTTTTAGGCACTCCATCTAAAGCGGACGTATGAAGTTGCTTTCGATTTGTGCGTCGATGAAGCCGTCTCTTATCCAAAGAAAGGAAATGAAATGAAATGGCCCATTTCATGTTTCTTCATGATCCATTCCGATAATCTATGGACGCAAAACTCCAGACCCGTAATCTCACCGCGTGGGCGGCTCTACAGTTTCTGCTTGGGTCCGGCCTACTGTCAGAGCGGCCAATATAATGGATCAAATTATCAATACGCTTGAATCCTGGCTCAAGGACCGAGGCGCTTGAAAATAGAAAAAGGCCTTGATGCTTCTTCCCCAACCCATCTACAGCAATACCTTTTGGCAACTGGGCCAGAATAAATTGCTCTCGACACTCTAGATCCCTTCCAGCGCGTCGCACGCCGAGGTTGCCATGCCATAGCATCAGTGCGCAAATGCGACTGTAGCTTCCGATTGAACGCCTCAATCAAAGCATCTTTCAGTCCGAGTACTCTCTACTCACAAAAGTATACTTGATTGATGACCTATTATTGCTACTTTACTGTGCTACTCGATGCAAACGCATATTCACGCCGGCCACTGTAGTCTATACCTCAATACGCCATCGTCATAAGCATGCAATCATAAGGTACATTTAGCCTCGTACACGTTTCTAATCCAACAGAAATCTCCCGGGTGTCATCCTGCGCACATTTTCGCGCGTTCTGCACTAATTTGCCGCGTCGTGGCTGCACTGGGAGCAGCACCGCGTCTAGTCCAGCCCACCCGCGAGCGCCACGGCGCTGAAGCGCAGATCGCCGCCCGCCCTCTCGAGAAACTTGAGCGGGCCGAGCGCCAGGCCCTTTTCGCTGAGGACATCCTCGTCAGCATCGAGCGTGCCAAGGCGGATAGGGCCCTTGCGACGGCCGTCGAGCTCGTACAGCGCGCCGTCGCTGCCCTTGACAAAGCAGACATAGTGCAGGTCGACGTCGTCTTGGGCGTCGGGCGCCGCGGTTGCGCCTTGCGAAGCTGCCTGCCTGTGCGCGGCGGCGAGCTCGGGTGTCTGCTCGAGGAGCTTGGCGCGGTGCGCGGGATCGAGCGGGATCGATTTCTCGAGAAGCTTGTCGAGGGTCGAGCCGGATTCTGTGCCATTACCTCATTAGCCCCATGCATCTTCGTCTTTGGGAACCTCACACCCTGCGCAGCATACCGATAAACTCTCGAGCTGGGCCGTTGGACACGGCGTGCAATAGGCCCATCATGCCGCAAGCGTTGCGAATCGTCTGCCGCCACCACACAACGGGCTCAGCGGCGCCATGGCCGGCGTACTCGTCGACTAGGCTGTCGGCCGACAGGCGTTGGCTCTCATAGGCAGCGCTGACGGGAAAGACGAGCAGCAGCGCGAGCGCGGGGCGGGGGATAAAGGCGAGCAGGTCGGGCTCTGTCAGCGAGTAGACGTCATGCATGCCGAGGGCGGGTGATACACCGAGTGTGTGCAAGAGGTCCGTCATCAGCGGCGGGTTCGCCTCGAGCGGGATAAATGCGGGCGCATCCTGGCCGGGGTCGGGATTCACGTTGGGCATGACTGCGGTGTGCGTCTTGTGTGATGATGGAGGGGAGCTGGCAAGCTGGGGAGAGCTTTAAGCTGGAGCTTCATTATGGTGGGGTAATGACGTTGAGGCGCCTGCCTCGAGTACCTTGCAAAGACAGGTGGGCAGCCGCAAATAAGCAACAGCAAAGATTGTATTAATTGTAGAGACAACACTGACTGAGAATACAGCTCCCGTCTAGTAATTTCCCAACTCTTTTAGCAAACATACGCTCTTCTCTCATAGTACAAACTACTGCGAATCATTCTCCTACCATGTAATCACTCAAACAAAGCCTCAACTCCTCTTATACAACCGCTGGTAATACACTGTAATTATGCTTTGGAAGGTCGGCCGCGGCGCCTGGGCTTGGGCTTCTCCTCTTCGTCGTCTTTTTGCTTGACCTCATCCACATCCTCACCGGCCTTGGGCTTTTTGGCCTTGGGCGCCGCCTTTGATGCAGCTTTGGGAGTAGTCTTGGCCTTCTTGGCAGGAGGTGCCTCCTCATCGTCATCTTCCTCCTTAGTAACCTTGGCAGACTTTCTGGGCTTGCGCGCAGCCCTGGCTCCTTTAGCGGGGGGAGCTTCCTCGTCTTCGTCGTCTTCGTCCGCAGCGGCCTGAGTCGACTTTCTTGGCTTAGGAGCGGCCCGGGCTCTCTTGGTGGGAGGGGCATCGTCCTCATTGTCTTCCTCCTCATCGACCTGCTTAAGCTTCCTAGCTTTTGAAGCTGCCTTCGTCGTAGCCTTTGCTTTCTTAGAGGGAGCATCCTCCTCTTCCTCCTCATCGGCCTGCTTAGACTTGGCGGACTTGGGAGCAGCCTTGGTCTTTTTAGCAGGAACCTCGTTGTCTTCCTCTTCTTTCACAGCCTTGGCCTTTTTACCCTTGGCCTTGGTGTCTCGGCCTCGCTTCTTGGTCTTTGGCTCATCCTAAACAATTAGCGCCGCGCATAATGTTGCGTCAAAAAAAAAAAATCGTACCTCGTCAGTCTTTTCGAGGGCAGCCTTCTCCTTGGCGCTGAGACGGATGCCCTTTTCGCCTGGTTTATTCTTCTCAGGATCCTGTAATAGTCAGCCAGGGTAGAATAAAAGTAAACGCATTACATACTCCCTTGAAGTCTTCGGGATCAATGTGCGCCTGCTTCACGCAGCGACGAACTTTTTCCTGCACCTCAGAGTTTTCCCTAGGTTTTGTTAGCTTGTGACTTTTGAAGCTCAGGGGCGACGTACGCCAACTCATCGTAGCCATCAATCTCATCAAAGTCCCACTTGCCATCGCCCTTGTCGCATTGGTCGTGCAGGCGCTGCATCTGCTCGCCCGACACGCATCCCCTGCTCAATTAGCGAGGATCAATCAATGAAGAGTTTGCATCTTACCAATGCTTCCAAGACCAGCTGCCATGGGTATCAATCTCAACCCAGGTGCCGAATCTTAACTCGCCCTTGGTGATCTTGACGGCAGCCTTTTTGCACACCCCGTCCTTGCACCCGGCACGGTTGTTGCCAGAAAGTTCTGGATTGTTAGTAATTAAAAGGTAATATCTGTGCGGAGAACCTACCGATACGGTATTGAGGCATCGTGGCTGATGGGCAAGTGATAGAGCGGCGCGCCTAAACACTGACGTAGAAACGGGCGTAGCCAGACGCGACTGCTGCTGGTGAGATGGAGAGCGGCGGAGCGCGACGCTGTTTCAAAATAAAAACAACTGCAATGGTAATTCCAATAATCGCTGGCTATTCTTTTGCCGATTCGATAGCAAAAAGTCGGCCAAGGTGAGTGCAAGGTGCAAGTTTGCAGCTGTCGTCCCCGCGACGCCCCGCGCGTTGGGGGCAAATTACTGCCAATCTGCGACAGCGCAGATGCCGCATACCTTGCACGCGCCAACAATCAGCAGTAGAAAATTTTTCCTGTTACACTCGCAACTTCTCTTTTCTTCTTCTTAGCATCCGGCCAAATGCAAGTTGAATTTTGCCAGTCGACTATGTAGTGTTACTAGCTGTGCTGCTCCCTACTCCGCTGTACAGCATGTTTAGGCAGCCTACTATGAACCGCTCAAAGCGCCAGACAATGTGCTTCAGAATTGGGCTTGTCGCGTGTTTACAATCGAATGATTTCCAAAGCGCAATCTGTCCCAATCTATGATGTTGGTATGCTTGAACCTGACCAAGGAAAAGGTGACTGATATGGCGTCTTTCCACGGAGATGTCAGTGCCCAAGTAACTCTTGCATGCCAATCACAGTCACGAGCGCACGTTGAATAAGGCGCCAAGGAACCAGTCTCACGGCTCGGAGAATGATCATGCGAGTGGTAATCCATTGCTGTGTATAGCACCGCAGTGCATGCTTAGTCTAGTCGTAAAAGATAGTCTGACGCGCCCGCTAATATGCGCAATAAAGCCCCCAACCCCGGAATCTCATAAAGCAGTCTATATTTGTCCAAAAGTCATCAAACCGCCGCTGGAAAGCCCTTCTCTAGACATTTCCGTCTCCTCAAGAGCGAGCTTGTCTCCTCTAGCGAGAATCTTTTCCCTGTGCCAGGCGCCAACAAACATGCCCTCTGGGTCCGCTTCGTCACGAACTCGCCTAAACTTGTCGAGGCTCTCACCATAAAAGGCCTCTATATCCGCCTGCTTGGTATCAAAGTTCTTGGCCCAGTGCGGTCGTCCGCCCATGTCCTTCATCAGCCATTCGAATGCCTCATAGTAACGCGCGCGACAGGGCGGATCGCGCCAGTACGGGCGGTACAGCGTGGCATTGAGATAGAGTGTCGGGCCGTCTTCCACAGTAGGGTCGAGGAAGGGGCGCACGTTGGTGGTGAGGCTCGTATCGCTGATACGGACTTCCATTGGCGCATGCACATAGAGGCCGTCCGCGGAGAATGGAATGTTGTGCGGGACGTAGTCGGGATCGTTGGGAGTCAGGTGGTTGAGCCAGGAGCTCAGTCGTCGCAGGGCTTCGGGGCCCTTGGCAAGAGGAAGCGCCCACTCGTTGACGAATTGCGAGTACAGGCAGTTCATGAGCAGCGCTTTTCGACTAGGCTGCACGGCACTGGTGGACGAGCCGTTGGCAAAGCCGTATTGCATGCCAAACACGAACCACTCTACCCACGGCAGGGTGCGCGGCACAAACTGCGCGAGATAAAGCAAATTATGGTATACATAGTAGCCCAGTGAGCCGTCATAGTAACTCACGGGCGGACCGCGGTGCGGCTCGTCAGTCTTCTCGGCCTTCCAGACAACGGAGCGCCGGGTATACGGGAACCACCACACACGCACAAACTCAGTCTGCTTCCACAGCGCGCCGTCCCACGACGCAAGCATCTTGAGGTCAGAGTCGACTGTCTGCTGCCAGCGGAGGGTAAAGGCCGGCACGGCGCGCAGCGTGATCTCGGTGATGATGCCGAGAGAGCCGAGCGACAGCAGCGCGGCGCGAAACAGGTCCGGGTTGGCTGTGGCCGAGCAAGACTCGGTCTTGCCGCTGGCGAGCGTGATTTTGAGCGCGACCACGTCCTCGGACATGAGGCCATGAGCCGCGCTGCTGCCGTGCGTGCCGGTCGAGATGGCGCCCGCAATCGACTGCTCGTTGATGCTGCCGAGGTTGGGCATGGCGAGGCCGTGGCCCTCGAGCGCCGCGCAAAGCGCGTACAGGCGGATGCCGCTCTCCATGACCACGAGGCCGGTCTGCGTGTCGACAGAGATGACCTGGTTGAAGTGGTCGAGGTTCACCATCCAGCTCGAGGTGCAGGTAATATGCGACGGCGAGTGGCCACAGCCCGTGGTGACGATGCGCCGGCGGCAGAGCCGCGCGAGGTTGACCACCTTTTCCACCTCTTTGAGCGTCTGTGGCTGGATGTAGAGCTCGGGCATCGAGGAAAAGGTGCGCGCCCAGGTGCGGTGGACGTGGTTCGGCCGAGCGCGGAAGGCGATGCCGTCGTCTGTCTGGCCCTGCATGGCGGCGACAACTGCAGGGTGCATTTTGAACTCTCTCCTAATGTCTCTGTATTCTGTATTCGTGTAAATATGACCGTCAAGATCGCCGCCGTCTATCAGCGGCTATGTTGGATGCAGAGGCAAGGTCAGAGGCCGGGTGGTCGCATTTCTCAGCTGTTTTCGTCAAGAAGCTCGGCATACGGCGGGGCTTCTCAAGCTGATACGGCTTAGCCCAAAAGTCGCCATCGTTTGAAATAGAGACCATAGCTTTGATCATTATGGTACAAGATTTGCCGCAAGTGGGCCAATGGGCAGTGGCGGGATCGATCGAAGAGGCGGTCGAGCAGCGAGGCGACTGATGGGCAGGTAATTTGATACTTGCATGATGAAAAGTCTCGATCATGGGCTGGACTAGCGCGGCGGCTGAGATCACACACTGTGGTAGGATCAGCGAGGCTTCCAGTCGCGCCGAACACTTGTCATGGCCAGGCCTCGATTATGCAGGCGAGGATCCGATGCCCTAGCTCATAGTGTGTAATATGGAGCTCACCTTTAAGGAGAGCCCGGTTGGCTAAGTGGTATAGCGTCTCACTAGTATTTATACGGTGAAATGAGAAGATCATGAGTTCGATTCTCATACTGGGCAGCCTGGTTCGCAGTCATGCGATTCCTTTTTTGCTCCGTCGCGTACATTGACTCGATTTAGAAGGATTTGACTGATTTAAAAACGTATAAGGAACTCGTCTAATTTCCCTTTTTTTTTTCTCCTTGCAGCAATTGAGATTCAGTCCCCTATTTTAGTTTAGTCTGCCAGTGAGTATGACAACTTCATATTTATGTTTCTATTTATTGCTTTTTCGCCGTGGGCTCCACCCGAACAGGCGTCACAGATCCACTGGTCTCGTCAGCTTTTACTGCCTCGCCATCTATAACTTGCTTCTTTGGCAGACGACCTCCTCTCAGGATCATGGTCGTCACCTTGATCAGCGTCTCTCTGCTTTCCCAGACCGGGTACACGCCGACGGCAAGCAACGACAGGAATATCCAGGCAATGCCAACAGACACCCAGCCTGTAAAAAATTTCTTTGAGAAAATGTATCGCGAGCCGTACATTGGCATTGGCCAGAGGACGAGTAGCGAAACCGCCCTGAGTAAAGGTTAGTATCGAACCGAAGGGGAGCGTGAGGTCGGAGACTTACAATATGGCGGTGACTGTGACGGAGATCTTGAATGCGCGAGACAGCTTTTCATCTTCCTCCTCTTGACTGACGGTGACTCGGCGTTCTGCCTCTCTTTGTGCTTCCTCGTCCAGCCCAGAGTCTACAATGAGCTCGTGGTCATCGGCCTGTCGAATGAGGCCCATGGATTTCCAGTTGTACTTGTCAAAGCCAAAGACAATGGTTGAAAGTGAAATCAAGACCAGTGGCGCAAACAGGGCCGTGACATTGCCCGCCAGCATTGGCGTATTGGAACCGGTGCATTCGATCGAGAGTGCGCCGCAAGACTTCTTGGACGTGACCAGCCAGGCGGTAATGGCACATGCCGAGCCGAAAATGGGCGAGAGCATGGCGGCCCATTTATTTTGGCCATCCCAGAGCAAGGTGAGTGTAGCGGGAATAACGGCGGCAGAGATGAGGACACCCATGAGCAGATACAAGTAGCCCATGGAGATGCCATTGAACCACAGGCCGACCGAGATGCAGCAAATGATGAGGGCATAGACAACCATGCACATGTGTGAAATCCAAATGAGGCTCTTGCCGCCGGCATTGGGACGGAAATAGGTGCGATAGATGTCGTAGGTGAAGATGGACGAGGTGGCGACCAGCTCAGAGTTGAATGAAGAAGTCACTGCGAGGAAGATCATGACCAGCGTGGCAGCAGCGCCGCCTTTGCCGAGCAAGGCAACGGCAGCGTATGGAAGGGCCAGACCAGCAGAGACGTCTGCTTCACTCATGCGGTCAGGAAAGGTTGGGAAGCGGGGGCTCGACTCGAGAGCCAGCGCCGAGAGACCGAGGGTCGTGGCCGTGACAAGCGGAATGGGTAGCCAGGCGAGACCTCCGATGATGTAGCCAGGCAGGGCGTGGGCCGGGTGGGCAGCAATGGCCTTGTTAAAGTAGCCATTGTCCAGGAAGACGGTGCCAAAGTTGCCAACAATGTTGATGATGAAAAAGGTGACGCCTCCAGACGAACGCATCGTGAGGTAGCTTCCGCCTTGGTTGCCGGCGACAGGGTGAGCCTCGGCGGCCTTGACGAGTAAGTCGTACACGACCGAGGGGCTGCCCAAGACATCCGACGTGGCGTAGGCGGTCAAGCAAAAGGTAATGATGATGATGAGGACCGCCAGGCCGTGGATGTAATCGGTGATGAAGGTCGCCTTGAGGCCACCGATGAAGGTGTAAGCCACGACGGGGATGGGCATGAGGAAGATGGCGGCGACGGCGTTTACGCCCGTGAGAGCGTTGATGGTGGCGGCACCGCCAGCAATGAGCATGAGCGACACGAGGACGTTGGTCATGACGCCGTAGAGGATAAAGATGAAGTGCGTGGCGGTGCCGTAGCGGGCCTTGACGGCCTCGAGAAAGGTGTGGGCGTTGGGGGCGCGGCGCTTGAGGGTAATGGCCAGCGTGGCGAAGAGCAGGATCTGCACCGTCGCGCCCGAGGCGTACCAGAACGGGCCGGACACACCGTAGCGATAGCAGACGCCGGAGCTTTGGAGCAGGGTGGCCGCCCACGTCCAGGAGGAGACGACGGCGGAGGCGACGAGGCCCGACTTCATGGTGCGGCCGGCCGTGGTGAACATTTCCGAGGTGACGACTTCATTGTTGTATCGTTTGAGGATATGTGTGAGAGTAATCTTGTACGGTTAGCATGGACTGGTGTATATAGAAGAGGGAGACACTCGTACCATGAAGATGGCAAAAGCAAAACCAACACCGAGGATAATACCATAGCCATAGCCCTGGCTCAGCGCAGGAGGCACTGTCTGTGTCATTTTCGACGTTTTTTTTTTACACAGCAATCCGATACCTGGAGAGCAAAAATTTAACTCTATTCCCTTGGCCACTATGACCTTTAGGGGCCTATTCTTATGTATATATATATACATGTACGCTGCCGCCGAGAGAGATAAGGTTCCTCCCGGCGAAGAGCCGACCATTGAGCATGTCTTGTACAACCGGCGCACAGAAAAGCCATGAAAACATGCGCCGACATCGCCCGGCACACTTGAGCCAGAATTAATGCTGGTTATCAGTCAAACAGAATTAGTCAATGCCTTGCGGAGGATAAGATAGCAAAAGTCGGGGGGGGGGGGGGGG
>JAPERH010000092.1:0-44514 GCA_030411535.1 Beauveria australis | reverse complement strand
CCCCCCCCCCCCCCCCCCATGCGCTTCGTCGCCGTATGTGGGGAGAGGGTTAACTAGTTACTTGCTGATAAGGGAACAACCAACTTGGTTCGAGCAAAAGAGCCACAAGGCCAAAGAAAAATAATGCATCAAGGAGTGAACTGATACATGATTGAACGATTTGTACGCGCGGCCCACTCAATCCTTTCATCAACACAGAAGAAAACATGTGAAGCTACCGAGGATAAGCATCGCACGCTGTTGATAAGTTGCCTTGATAGATGTGGCGTCGCTAACTAGGCCAAGGGAAAACTGGTGGATCCTGGGGTTTTGGTTATCTCTGACTCCTGAGCGCTCTGATACGCGCTCGCGCTCACAAGCAAAGGGGCAAGGCTGATTGGCAGAATTTCAAAGAAAAGGGGGATGGTGCCGGATTGGAATTAACTTTTGAGTTAAAATGGCAAGATGGAAGCGGAAGCTTTAGTGCGCGTGGCAGCCCAGGTCATGTATGTGTATCACACATGTGTATCAGTATTTACTATTTATTCAAGGCAAAAGCTGTTATCGAGCATGAATTCCGCTACAAGTTACAACCACTCACTCGAACCTTGCTTAGTTGCTATCGAGTTATCGACTCGACTACCTGTAGTTCTGGATTCCATCCTTAGTTATTATACATATTAATAAGTTGCAAACACGTGTGGGTTAGAATTCCTGATGGAGGTCTAAAAGTGTAGCCGTGATCTAGGACATTACAGCGTATAGAGATGATTATTCTCAGGTGTATAGAATCAAGTAGGTTTATCGAATTATTTACAGGCATTTTTTTCTAGCCACTGTGACGTAAAACTAGGATTTTTGTAGCCATAGGGCCACAATGGAGCCTACGCTCCAGCCGATGGCACATCTTTGGCAATGGCGTAACTATTCGCAAGCGTTCAATTTTTTGGCCGATATTGTTTGATACATTAGGTGCTCTTAGACTGCATCTCGGGTCTGGAAAATCCTGAGGGATGCGGGTGCATCGGTGCATTCAGCCGGCCTGGGATTACGATGCATAATATTGCTGCATGTCCCAGCACTGATGGTCAGGCGCGTCCCTTTCCTATAAGTTAGGCGTTTCTGAATGCCTCGGAGCGCATACGGGGTGCCCCCCAAAATAATAAAAGAAGAGATTATTGTGCACGCCGGGTTGCCTAGGATATGAGGCTGCCGAGGATGTGGCCTGCCTTCAAGATCAAGACCTCTTTCGCAGTCTGGTGAGTGAGGCAGATAGATCTCCGAGCCCGTCAAGATTCGAGGCGACCGCAGAGGTCTCTTACGTTCTTGGTACTTGGCGAATCGTTCCCCTGATTTTGCGTCCCAATCTTTAATCAAAGACTTGTACTCTGGTCCAAGAGCCAACGCTATGCTCATGCATGCGACAGTCGACAGCCATGACATGCATGCGAAATAATGCTTATATGTGGCTGGCTGGTGTTTCTTCTGGCTGACCCGACGTTGATCTTTGGCGTTAGCGGCAAACCGAAGCAAGGTGAAAATGGGGTCGCGGAAACATCTCAAGGTATGCTTATGATTTATTTACTTGATCTGTACGAGAGGAGTATTTCTAGATTTGGTATCCCGCACGTCTTGTTCTCTCTTTCGCGGCAGGACCCCTCTAATAATACAAGGGGGCGGCAGAGACTGGCTGACTTGCTTGGGTGGCTTTTTGGCGGCAACAGCCTACCAGTACATTGTAAGAAGGCCTTTCCTGCTTCTGCGAGACATTTGTATGCACTGGAATCCTCATACAATGCAAAGCCGTCTGCCTTGAAGCCCGTGTCTTGGAGTTGTTGCTGGCTGGCTATGGCTGCCGAGCCTTTCGGCAAGACACTGCATCACAGATGGCCCGTCGGTTAAACCTTTCGAGTCCACGTACAGCATGGCCCTATGGGATTACAGAAGCCGCTGGCATTGCGGCTCATATTATTTATCGTCTTGTCCAGCCTGTTGGGTACTCTGGTACTCCGTACTGTGGCATGTATGTAGCTCTTCGGTACTGGCGCGTATTTGCTGTTCAGCCGCGAGAAACCTGCTCCATTCAATATAATTGTGTGCCTTTCAACAAGCACAAATGAATTTCTGTCGTTTTCTCTCTCCTCTTGATGCATCTGTGCGTTCTAGTGCAGCAGGGTTCAGGCGCTTCTTGTCACATTTGCTGCAAAGGCGATGCAAGCAATCTATGCCAGACGGGACGGGGAAATTTTCTTGATGCATGAGATGCACCAACCTTTAGCATCTCACAAACTGTGGATAGCAAGGTTGTAAATAGACGTCATGCAATGTAGGGATGACGGCGGTGAGACTCAGCCATGCTTGCCGGCCAGTGCGAGGATGAAATGTCTCCCTTGGTAGTTTGACTTTTTGCTGAAAAGCCATCAACTTGACTATAAATGAAGCTGCTATTCCTGCAAAAGTTTCTTGACATTGCCAGAATAGTTTCAACTTTTTCTTCTCTTTCCTGTTCTCCCTCAAAGTACCCCTTTTCTGCTTAAAGCGACAGAATTCAATCATGGCCACTCCATCTGAAATTGAACCTCTCGCGCGCGTAATTGACAACCCCGAAGTGGGTGGTTCCGGCGGTAGCCCCTTTTCTCTTTTTAAGCAAGGATACACGGTCAAAAGACTTCGTACCTGGACGGGCAAAATGAGCGGAAAGGGTGGACAAACGGTCATCAGAGGGATCCAGGTTGTATGGTCTGACGACTCGGAAAGTCAGAAATTTGGTGGTGGTACTGAAGGCCGCCAAGAATTTACACTGGGCCCCAACTCTGTTGTTACAATGACCTTGAAATCTGGCGATCGTATCGACAACATCCGCATCACGACAAAGACGGATGTGTTTGTTGCAGGAGGAAGCGGAGGTAAACCAACCGAGCAGAATGTTGGTAATGGGACCTTGTTGGGATTCACCGGGCATGCGGCTTGGGATATTGATAGTCTGGGATCAGTATTTCGCGAATAAGCTTTGCCTCTCTGCGTCTATGGGTGAACAGGTTCTCCAGGCAGCCGAGTGCGAAGGCGGCGAGGATTCAGAAGAGCTTTGCAAGGACAAGGCGATTGGAAGCTGTTGCTTCGTTGTTGGGACACATTTTTGATACATGACTGATATTGTCTCGGAAATTCAACATACCCATGAGACTTGTGGATGTATTTCCATCTAGGGGCTCAATTGCGGCGCAACCCGCTTGAGAATAGATTAGAGAATGTCGCGCGTTTCATGCAACAACTTGATGAGCCTCGTCCCGACTGTGATTTTTGCAAATGGTTAGAGATCGAATTGACATGACTGTTGCCGGTCCCTCGCTGCCTAGAGGGGATGTGATGTTCTAGTTCAATGCATGGAATAATAAATGCTGTGCTGAACTCTCCGTTGCCCGTCTGGCCACTGAATCAGGTAGGCAGCTGCCCCAGCTTTACTAGCAGTGCGTTTGGAGCATCGCAATGGTAACTAACGAGGCAATAGCATAAAATGTAACGCTGGTCTTTATGGGAATACGTGGTCCTCACCGTAGGCCGCGCACAAGGAGTATACGTCTTGCGGCCTCGACCACCGCAGCGGAGGATTGACGCGCAACGGAGTGAGACGTGGTTTTGAGCCAGCGTGGTTGATGATAGATGCACATTGTACTCCTCTGCAAGCGCAAGTTTGTAATCGACATGATGCGTAAATGCTGCAAGTATGTATGCTATACAGGCCTATCATCTGGGTATCTCACGACTGTAATGTACAAACCTCTCCCACATCCTCAACGCTCGCCACTACGATGCAGTTCTTCCATCCTCACTCATCCTCATGCCCCCTCGCCCCTGATCAAGCCCTCCTCAAACCTCGCCGCCCACTCCTCCGCCAACCGCTCCATATCCCACTCCTCGTCCTCGTCCTCCCTCCCCGTCTCCGCCGCCACCGAAGTCACCTTTTTGCCCTGCAGCCCGCACGGCACGAACCGCGCCCACGGATTCCTCCCCTCGTCGTCGCCGCCCGTCGGCACATTAACATTCAGCGCGACGCCCAGCGCCGTCACGTACCTCCTGTGGTGCACGCCCAGCGCCGCAATCTTGCGCTCCTCCCGGCCCGCAGACACCTCCGCGGCTGTCCCCGCCCACACGCCGGGCTCCTCCTGGTTCGTGTACGTGGCGACGCCGAACCGATCCGCGAGCACGCTGCGCGTCGTCTCCTCTAGCAGCCGCGCGTACGACGCCACGCCGAAGCGCGCGTGCAGCGGCGAGTGCATGTCCAGCACCGGCCAGAGCACCAGCTGCCCCGGGCCGTGGTACGTCGTGAGCCCACCGCGGCTCGTCTGGCGCACCTGCGGCGTGTACAGCTTGCTGCTTCTGCCGCCGCCGCCGTCACGCGGCAAACAGATGCGCAGGGGCTGGGCGAGGCGCGCGGCCTGCGAGGGGGTCAGTGCATCTTGCCGCCGGCCGAGGGTGTAGGTCGGCTGCGTCTGGAAGCTCAGGAGCTGCGGCCGCGGCGCATCCGCCTGCTGCTGCTGCTGCTGCTGCTGCTGCTGCTGTGGTTCGTGTGAGGCGACAGCGCCGGCTTTCCAGGCGAGGAAGCGTGCGCGGTGCTCGTCCTGCAGGGCGGCAGCGTCGTCGTAGTGCACAAAAGGCGCATCGGTCGGCGAGGAGGGTGTCAGGTGGTGGTGCTGCAGGAGGTGGAGGGACCGCCGCGCGACGTGCAGAATCGGGGTGATAGCAGCGGCGGCATGATGCGTAGCAGGAGTGAGATGCGAACGGGATAGGAGCGTGCTGCTGCTGCGGCTACTGCGTGAAAGCAGCCGTTGCGCTGGCTTCATAGCTTGTGTTGGGGTGGAAAACGGTAATTGTAAATCGTAGACGTGGGACTGGCTATCGGAATCTTTTTTGGTGGTTGCGGCCGCCGCTGGGGGCCAAGCTACGGAGCCGGGATGATGCGGCTCAATTCGCTGCATCCCTACCGTGATAGTCCATGTTGTGGGCAAGAAAAGCATTTCTTACTATTAGAAGCATGGTTATCTCAAGTGTCGATTCCATCGTATTTACCGATTTCGCATGCGTGTTTCGATGCGCGCAAATGTAGGAGTCGGGATTTTGGTTGCTGTGTACTGTCCCCAAAGAGCTGTACAACCAATCAAATTGTCTACCAAGGTGGGATTTACGATTGAAATCAATCGGGTTGTCGGGCTACGTGAATTTACGGTTCAGATCTCTTCCTCCTCTTCCTCTTAGTCTACCAGAAATCGAGCGACCAACTGCAACATCTGGCGACCAGACGCATGTGGCGCATTTGGTGCACTTCTCTCTACGCCAGCATCTGACGCAGTCAATGATGATCTGGGACCCGGGACAATGGGTCTGGCATCAGGGTCTCCCTCTGTCCGGCAGCGCGAAAGCAGCAATAGGAGCGAATCGTCGACGAATCCATGACATCAAGCGTGTTGGCTCGGGTCCGCCGAGTCCGATGTTTAGGGAGGGGAGGAGATGCGACGAGCCAAGAAAGGTTTGGGCTGCGCGCAATGCCGCACCATTGGCAAAACGGTTCAAACAGGACAGACGGAGCTGGTTTGAACCATTTTAACGTTTCTGCTGCAAACTCCTGAGAGGGCATGGAGGGCATGGAGGGCATGGATGTAGCCTGGTAATAGTGCGGACGACGTCATGCGTTGTTGGTGTTGTAGATTCTGCTCAAGGTTTCAGCTTGGTGTCTGAGAGACTGCCCTTTTACAGATACGTTGGCAACAAAATTGAGAAAGAGCTTTTCGATAATTTTCAATGTCTTTGAATTACCAATTACAGATATATGAATAGCGACCACAAAGAAAGGACCACGGAGAATGTAGGCCGCCAAGAACACCATGCGAGGCTAAATTCGGCCGCGAGTGCCGTGGCGGCGGAACCCAGTGGTGACGTTTACCGGGGGGGGGGGGGGGAGTAGGTGGTGCTGTGCCTCGATGCATGACGACAACTTGCTAAATATTTAGGCTCTCTTTCTTTTTTCGCTCTAATTTTTATTACTGGGTCCAGAAAAAAACAGGGTCACTTTTTGATATTTGGGGGGAAAAGGACTGAAGGAGACGTTATTAGTTAGAGGGGCAGATTATTAGGCCACGATGGGGGAGCTGCATGTGTGGGCGGTGGCTCAGCTGCGATGGACAGCTAAGATTGTGGCTTGACTACCGGCACTTGTATGAATTGTAGTTGAGAGAAGCTGGGGCATATGTATGACTATGCTAAAATAAGGTGATGCCACGTTGTGAGCGGTGTACGTGTGTGGTGTGGCTAGGAATGGCGGCGGGTGGGCTACGTAATAAGCCGCCTTGTGATGAGAGCTGGGGAGGGGACCATGGCGGGATGGGCGAGGAACCGTGCAGGTCGACAATGGTACGAGTGAAAACTTTGGTGCCATGGCGTCAAGTTCCAACATGTCGGTTCGGAAAGTTACTAGTTATGCCAATATCGTTGAGCTTCAACAAGAGGTTGACTTGACGGCGATGATGTAAGGTGGATTTACCAAGAGAGCATCAATAAAATTGGAGCAGCAAAGTAAATAATTGTAGATTTGGTTTTGCAAGTTGTAAATAATTTAGTTTTCCTCTTTTCGTAGAAGCCGAACTGGGGTTCTTTGAGACACCGTCGCTATCGCCATGGCCGTTACCGACCACAGACGTAGCAGCTCGAACAAGGCCAAGAGGTGACGAACGATTTTGCTGGGCAAGCTTGGCACGGCAACGACGAGAGCTGAATGATACTGGGACGGTAATGACGGTTTCTGCAGTTGTCAGTTGAGCAGCGAGACAAGACTCTATGACATCACCGGAACAGTGGGCGCCAATAGCTTGGGCAAGCTTTGGCGCTAGCCAAACTGCTGGGCTTTCCCACGGCCACGGCATGGCCAGCGCCGTTGTTTGATAATGAGCTACTCCGTACTCATGGTGGAATAGGCCGTTTGATTTCTTTTTCTTAATCAAGTGCAATGTGATTGACACAGTCGCCCCGAGTATGGCGATGCTCTGGCTGGATTGAACCTTTGATGGTCGGGCCAAAAAGCATGGCAAAAAGCCAAGTAAATGGTTACCACAGCAGCTACCGGTAGCTTGGACAAGCACGGCTTACCTTTTTTTCGCCAGCTTGGTCGCGGCAGCTGGAGCGCTATGAAAATGGTGAAGAAAATGGGGTTGCTACCAGTATTACGTTGTGGTTGTGAACAGCTGGGGTTGCTGCGGCTCTGGTGTCGTCATCACGCGCTCCACACCACAGCGTCACGTACAAAAGGTTAAAAAAAAACAGATGCTTGCGGCTTATTATTAGCGAGAGCAGTGTGGGAGGCGCATCAACAATTGGCAGTAATAACACAGAATATAACACCAATAACGAGGCAACAAGTTTGGAGTGGCAGGCAAAAGACAATCGCATACAGACTGGCAGACAATTCTTTCGCCGTCTGTCGCGGATGCATTGGTCGCGACTGGCAACAAGTGAGACGAGGAAAGCCCGACCGCGCTGGAAATTGCACTCATCTGCGGCAGTTGGGGCCTCGTCGCAGTAAGTTTACAGGGGGTGCTGATGGACAGAATAGCGCTGTAATCCGTACCTAATGTGAAAAATTGTAGTGGTTGAGCGCTGAAGCTCGCCTGTAGATGGAGCTTCCCGGGGTGCTCTTCCCTTTGTAAAAAAAAAATGACAAGTCTGCCCAAACCAAGGAACATCGAAGCACAGGCCCCACTTGACGGTGCCCGTTAAAGTTTAGCGGGCCTAGTCATGCAAGCTCGATCGTGTGGCTTGGTGTTTGACGAGCGCACCAGAAATGCGGTTGCAGGTTGTCATGGTGCTGTACTTCGTACCTATGTGACGGCAGAGAGATGCAAAAAATGCGACCTCAATACCTCCAATTCAACAAGACCAAACGTTCAAAAAAGAAAGAGAAAAATCAAAGCTCATGGAGGATTGACACAAATCTCACTCTCATTAAATATCAAATGTCTGCTGTTTCTGGACTTCCACCCCGGTCCCACTGACAAGATTCTCACCCCCCCCTCGGGAGCTCCAGGGCTCCACTGGCTAAAACAAGCTGCCAGCTGCCCAGCAGTGAAGTGGCCACTGGAACTTCCAGCTTGCCCCAGCGGCCTAGCCAGAGCCAAATCTCCCAAGCAAGGTGCTGCTCGTACAAAAACAAAGCCTTCACCCTCCTTCTCCCCGGCCATTCCTCCCCTTCCCTTTTCCCACCAATTCATACATCCAGCTAGAATCCGTGAAACACAACACCTTGACTGGTTGACGTTTTACACTCGATTTAACATGGCAAAGAGTAAGTTGGACTCTATACTCACAAAACACCATCGCCCTCTTCAATGCCACAACGACAGCGCGCGCGCGAAGCACTGTCCTGCGCCTATGACGCCAGAGCTTGGGATAGCTGGGGGGCATGCAAGCAATCACGACTGCCTACCTATGGCTAGTCTCATGGCCACGACGACAAAAGAATCAACGCCATTGGCAGGACAATGCAGCTCATCCAGCTACCCCGATTCCTCTGCGCTTCAAGCCGCAGCCGCTCCGATGCCATTGCACCCGCACATTTTGTCCCATGTCGCAACTACGACCAAGTTCACTAACTCATGACAGACGCCCCCCTCGGCCTCGTCGGCCTCGTCCTCATGGGCGTCTCGCTACTCTTCCTCTTCTTCATCATACTCGCTGGCGTCACAACCGTCACCCCATTTGACAAGACCTACTTCCTTCGCGCTGATACGTCGGGCATTGACGGAGCCCGCAGCGTCTCCCAGTGGACCTACCTCTACGTCTGCGGCGAAGGCAATACCGACTGCGGTGGTGCCAAAGCCGCCCTGCCCTTTGGCCACGCCTGGAATAAGGACGCCTCCAACGTCCCCGCGGGCATCGCCGGCTCCCACTCGGGCTCCAGCAACGAGTTCTTCCTCCTCTCCCGCTTCGGCTGGGTCTTCCTCCTCCTCGCCCTCTTCTTTGGCACCCTCACCTTTTTCAGCAGCTTTCTCGCCTGCTGCGGCCGCCTCGGCTCTGCTATTGCCACCTTCGTCAGCTTCTTTGCTCTGCTCTGCCACGCTGTCGGCTCATCGCTTCTCACGTATGTCATTTTCCCCTCAACTCCTCCGTGCGCTTCTTGTGGGGGTTCTTGTACAACTTGACCCTCGCATCAAAACCTCGTCATCTGAAACAAAGAGCTAATACTGACATGTGACTCCAGTGCCACCTACGCCCTTGCTCAGAAGAAGTTCTCTGCTGACAACCGTGACTCTCGTCTCGGCCGCTACGGCTTTGGTTTCCTTTGGGGCTCTTTTGCTGCCCTACTGATTTCCGTCGCCGTCTTCTCCGCCGGCATTAAGAAGGACCGCAACCAGCCCAGCGGTAGCACTGGTGGTAACCGCTTTTGGCGCCGCAAGAGCAACCGCAGCTACGAGGGCCGCCGTGTCAAGGACGACTACAGCTAAATACCTCGGCCGCCCAAAGCTTGTATCGACTGGACCATCTAAGCTGCCTTTTCTTCTCCCAAAAAGGGTCGCTGCTTGATGGGAACGTCAACACCACGATACCAACGTCACCACAATCACGAAACATGAAGAAAAAAAAAGACATGGAACGATACTGTCCACCCTTGCCCACGGGTCAAGCCCTGTCATCGATCAACGCATGCCAATGCAAATGTACGGGGTCTTGCTCGCTTTAATTTTACTTCCCATTTATTCATGCACATACGAGAGAGACGATCGAATTAAATACCTACTTCCTTCCGGGGCGTTTGGACCAGAAACATGTTGATATATTTTCATGGCAGTTTTTTTCTGCCGAATTTGGGAAAACAGTCTTTATTGCTACCGACAGGAGAGAGAGATTGTGTATGACGAGGCTCATGAAAAGGCACACGTTTTAGAGGAGGTAATTGCAATGTACCATGAGGTTTTATAATATATTATTGCATCATTTCAATTATACATCGGTTTACTGCGTCCGTTTGAAATTGGATGTTTAGGTGATTGTTTCAGAAATTTGTGAAAATGTATATAAAGGATATCTGCGTTTATCATCGACATCCTTTCAACTCTGTTCTTCGTCTCCTTCTTCTCCCACAAAGCCAACGGAAATTCATCATGGTAATAATGGCATCAACATGAACCACTGGAGAAGAAAAAAAAAACGAAAACCGTGGCTAGAATGAACAACAACAATGCGGCAGAAAGCAACAAGTTAGATGCGTCTTTCTCGTACATAGACAACTCCCAGGTTTAAACCATTACTTTTACTCGCTCGCTGCAGGACTTCCCAGCGGACTCACGCTGTTCAGTGGCACCGCGTGCAGCGCCGGCCGACCTTGCGCCGGCGACGTCGGCGTCTTGCCCTTACCGGCGGCGCTTTGCCCCGTTGCCCTGCGCAGCAGCTCGCCCCGAACCCATTCGGCGACCTCCTCGTCGTCGGTGCCCGAGCTGAGCGTCATCTGCCCGACCTGCGCCGCCACCTGCTCCGCCTCCTCACCCTCCTCGGCCTCCTCTGCTATCGTGACGGGTTTGGACAGCGAGGAGAGCCATGGGTGCTTGAGCATGGCCGCGTACGTCGGTCGCTTTAGCGGCACCTTGTTGGTGCAGCCCTTGACAAAGTCGTGCGCCGTGTCCGAGTAGCCCTCTCCTGGAAGCGTGGGCGGTTCGCCCTCGACAATGGCCTGGAAATTTTTCAGCACAACTTCTTGTCTAGAGTGGTGGGAACATGTCCCGGGATTATGACTCACGTTTAACTGTCCAAAAATCGTCGACGAAACCTCGGGCGGATAAGGATACCGCCCCATGGCACATTCAATTATCGTGAGTCCCAGACTCCACACGTCGCTCTGCACGCTGTACGACCCATCCGGGTTGCCCGACTGCGCCAGCGCGCCGCCCGATATCCGCTCCGGTGCCATGTAGCTCTGGCAGCCAATGTTGGTTTTGGCGATGCTCGCCACGAGGTTACCACTAACGCCAAAGTCGCAAATCTTGACCTGCCCGCGCGTGTTGACGAGGATGTTGGTGGGCTTGACGTCGCGGTGGATAATGTTGTGGTCGTCCTTGAGGGACTTGAGTCCATGCACCGACGCGTTTGTAATTTTGCGCAGAACGCCCTCGGGGATGCCGCCACGATACAGCTTGTCGATGGAGCCGCCGTCCATATACTCGATGCACATGTAGACGGCGCCTTCTTGGTAAAAGGCACCGTAAAAGTCGATAATGTATGGCGACACACACTCGTGAAGAATCACAAGCTCCTTGAGGATCGTCGTAAACTTGGCGTCGTCAAGCTCCAGCCGAATCTCCTTCATGGCCATAAGCTTGCCCGGAGCGCCGTCGCCGGATTCATCGTTGGCAGCTTCGTCGTCGCGGGCCTGGTGGGCCTTGAAGCCTGACAGGCCTTGTCCAAAGCGAGGAGCCTTGCGCTTGGTGTGCCGAACCTTGTAGACGGTGCCGTAGTTGCCCTTTCCGAGCTCACCTACGCTTTCGACCTCGTCCAGCGAGATTTTGAATGTCTGTCCATTAGCAAAGTTGACACCAGATTTGGTAATTGTTGCCGCGCCATCAAAGGTGATCCACCCCTTTTCTGCATCAATATACTTCTTAAAGTCATCAAGCTTCGAGCCAGGGGTGGATGTGCTTGAGCTCGTACTACTGGGAGCACATCCGCCCATGTCCGACAGCTTTGGGGCGCCGACGCGTCGCATGCTGGGCGCGGGACTGACAGACGAGCCGCCGCCAGCACTCATGTCGGAGAGCTTGAGTCCGGCGCCGCGGCGGTCCATGAGGGACGGCCGCGTTACAGCCGGGGCTGAGTTGATATGCTTGACTGGCCCAGGGCGGACCATGCCCGAGGGCATGCGCGGGACGAGGTCGTCGGGACTCGTGCCCATGGGAGACATGGGGCCCGGCGAGGCGGGTGAGCTGGCGTTGGAGCCGCCCAGCTTCATGCGGTCCTGCGCCAGACGCCGGGCCTTGGCCAACACGTCGGCGTTGAGGGCGCCCATTCGTCCAGCGAGGGGGCCGCCAGTAGGAGCGCCGACTCGCGCAGGGTTTCTAGCATCGTCGAGAAGACCGCGCGCCGTCGAGTTGGGGTTGCGGCCGGGGGGGTCCGAGACGGAGCGTAGAGAGGGGACTCGCTTGGAGAAGGAGGCGTCTGCGATGCTGTCGTTGGCGAATCTCTGATCTTGACAAGGCAGATCGGAGACTTGATCTTCGGTCGACGGCCGCGCCGTTTCTTGAGGGTCTGACATGAGGTTTCGAGTTCTTTTGTAACGTAGTACTCTTGTGTCTTTGTATGCCGTTAGGCTGCGGGAGAGCGGCGAGCGCGAATGCGGGGTTCGCGCAGAACCGCAGACTCGGTTGAGCAGAGGTTGAGAGAGAGCGAGGAGGGCACAGAGTCCTCCGTTAGCTAGCGCGGCGACATGCGGTGATGAAGTTTGCGATGGCGTCTGTGTTTGTTTCTTATGATGGGTGAAGAAAGCTCGAAGGGAGGGTGCGATCGACCCGTATCGTGGGACGCTGTGGCCAGAAAGGCGGGATGCGGTATATGAGCCGGGGTCGCACGGATTGAGTTGGGCCTCTAGGAGTGCGCCCTGGGCAGCAATGGGAATAAAATTTTCTCAGTCGTCGTCTCGGCTTGGACGGGAAATTGGCGTATTTGGGCTGTGTTGACTGCTGTTTACGGATGTCGGGTACCTGACGTGAGTGGATTGTGGAAATGAAGAGAAGAGAGGGGATTCAAACAGGGAAGAAAGACCAAGAGTATCGAGAAGAAAATAAAAACTAAAATAAGTAGTTAGTTAATTAAAAAAAAAACAAAAGAACGGGCTTTGCTTCCATGAATTGACGCCTTGTCCTATTGGCTCTCTCATTGATGAGGGGCTTTTCTTGGGGAGGAAGGAGGGGCGCTTCTGGAGTATTGGGCGCAGTGGAGTATTTACTAAGGTACCTAGGTAGTCAACGTTAGTTGGGTTTGTACCTGGCAAGGAAAGTATTATGCAAGCAAGCAGCAAAGGAGGAAAAGGGGTGTTTACATTGTAATGCAAAACTTTGTCAGGTTAGTACCTAACAAAGGTAACCAATTGACAGTTCTATTAGGTACCTAGCAAAGGTAACCAGTTGATTGACCAGTGTACTTGGCAACCGACTAGTGAAACGCTACTTATCCAACTCGCACCATCATCACCATTTCCTGCTACGCAACGACGATCCATACAATGGCTGACACTGACATAACCTGTCTTCACTGTAAAACGTTGAACAGAAACTTCCAAAGACTTCTCACAAGCTTGCAGCTCAGACATTCAGTCTTATCCAACATCTTAGTCCCGGTCCCGTTCGTCGGAAGTTCGGGGGGCAGGCAGATTAACCAGAAAAATATTCTTCAACTCCAAATTAGACCATTTTAGGACCTGTCGGGCCCCCTTTGCCCTTCTTGGGAATTTCCTCGGCGTTTAAAAAAGGTTTCTACAAATGAATGCAAATGTACGGAGTACGGAATACTTCAACTATTTAAGCTACACACACATATGCATCTCCCTCTGCCTGTGCTCCAGCGTCAGCCACGCACTCTTCAGCCACTGCAAACTTTCACAAGCCTCATGTGGGACATGGCTCATCCTGCAATTTCCTTGTACGAGGCTCACCAACAACACGCCACTCAAACAAGTCATTTCGCTCTCTTTCATGTCGCATGTTTGACCTCAGCCTGCATGCCCATTCAGTCATAGACTTTTGCCCTTTCACTGTTTACTCGATCGTAGATTGATTTGGTCTTGAGCGGCCTCTCCCTTTCCAGCATCCCCATGTCCATCGCAGCTGTCCACTGCGTCATCGCGTGCACAAATGTTCATCCTTTTGGTGATAGATCATGTCTCTTCACTAGTGGGATTTCTTGTCTGATACGATGTGCAACGTTGGGCGAGGTTGCATCATCGCCTGTGCTATTGCCATCGTGCCGTCACTAGCCAAGCAACCATGTCACAGTCGGTATAATGCCAGCCGAAAGCTGCATGCACCGAAACTTCTTATCCATTCACTATACATGGACGTGATGGACCAAGTAGAACCCGTGTGTGCCATGCAGTCTTGATGTATAATGTACTGGTATGCCAAGGAACAGCCACTTGATCCAAGACAATTACCGTCTGACTTGGATTTCCCACAAAGTACACGCGTATTTGGAGCAAAATGGAAAGCATGCAGGCTTCCTCCTCCCAGACCCCTCTTACACGATTGTGCAGCATGCCCTCGAGTCGGAGCCAACGCATCAAATCTTGTCCATCAAATACGGCCAACGAGAGCGACACGCCGTCGCCAAGGAAATCGCGGCAATATCACTACTGATAGTCGATGAAAGCTTGCTGTACAAACCGGAGCACTGTCGAATACGTACACTTCCACGCGCCCTGGTGACGACACTGATATCACAGAAAAGCCATGTTCCAGCTCCCGCCTGCATGTCTTTAAACATGCCATTACAAGACGAACCACACCACTCTGTAGTAGCATTTCACTTGCCGCGAGATTGAATAGATAAGAAGAATGTTCCTTAATAACAGTTTGTAATATCGTCGAGGCGGGGTGATATAGGTACCATCAATGAGCGTGGGGTGATGGCTGGCTCTAGACCATCTCGGAAATTCCCCTCAACGCCTGCCGGATAAAATATGTTTGATTGGCATCTTCAAGCTGCATTGACATACTGGCAGCGACCGATGCAGACGGGTGCCGCCCCTTTCCGTGGACTTCCCACAAACGGTCACATTATAGTTAAGTGAACATGGTAATGTGCATTTCTCAATACTTTGGCGCAAGATGTCCAATATCTAGACAAATCATTGCTCCTCTACCGACCTTTTTTCAATTCTCCCAAAGTCATGATACACAGTCTACGATACTTGCTACTACATACATGAGGCACTGCATGTCTAGCTGTAATGTCGGCCTCTGTTGCTCAAACGCACTGCTACGGTAGATTGCTGACTGCCCAGCATAGCCAAGGCCGCCAATGCCACATGCGAACAACACGGGAAACGAAAGGACCATGCGTCAATTACCGAATGACGAATGGACGCCTTTGATTGAGATTGCGCAATCGAGCAGGCCAGTACAATGCAGCGTCCTTGCAGTCACTACGAAGTACAACGACGTCGCCCAGACGAACCGTGCCATGTGCACATGCTATCATGCCCGATCCGTGGAAAACGTTCTTGTGCGTGTAGGTCGTCGAAATGGATAGGTTTCAAACAGCCGCCAACTACCGCCGCTCCCTCTTCTGAGATGGCAATGATGGGTGCCCTAGCACAGCGAGGTCCGAGCTCCGCAGCCGCAGCAGCCATGTCGCTCGAGCCCAGTGCCTGTCACTCAGGATACAACAATTCACGCTTAAAAACAAACTTGCTTGGGATCAGACCGCAAGTGTCACTGACTCAAACTGACGAAAGGAACACAACATGCGAGAGGCCGCCAGCCGCCAGGATGGCGGGGTAAGGTCGATTCAGTTGTGCCAAGCTTTGCCGTCAATGCGGGCGCCTCTCGCCCAGTACCTGGTGTTCCTGGGTTTGTATTTTCTTTCAAGATACAATTTGATAGATGACTTGATCAACAGGTGTGAATTGGTTCGCTGTGTGGTGATACGACTCCGCTCGACCATATCCAGCTGCCCAGCGCAGAAGATCGGGAATTCGGATCCGTGTCCAGTGCACACCACAAGTATCCAAGTCTCGCACGGGAGCCAGACGGGAGGGCTGGCTGGGCGGGAATAGGAATTATAACGCTCCTCTTGGATAAATATGCTGCAGAATAATATATAGATGGCGGCGGCGGGGGCCAACGCCAAGCCTGGCATTAACACGGCTGCATGTCTCGCCTATCAATCAGTGTGTGTGTGGTGAGCTTGGCGGGATGACTGCCGCTTCGTGCAGCATGCTTCGCAGTGGCGACCTTTTTCGTCCTTTATCTGAACCGATTTTTGTTTTTGGTGTCTTGGTATCCTGGCAAAGCTTTGTTGATTTCGTGTTGGGTTGTAGCACCACCAGCATGCGGCTTTCAAGAGATGCGATGTGACGAGCTTGGCTAAAATCAATGCTGCCGATCCCTCCGCGAACGCTCCTGTTCAAATTAGTTATTATTCGGCGTACCATACCAAATGCGTGCTTCAGGCGTAGCCTTTCCCCGCAAACCCGTCGCGTTGGAAGGCCAAAATAGCGCATCAAACAAGAAAGCAAGATGATTGGTTCTGAAGGCTCTCTAGCTGCGACTTGACATGATTCCAGAGCCCAAACGTGATCAAAATTGAGTCAGGGTCAACAAGAATTTTACTGGCACGCTGCTCTATTTAGCTGTTGCCTGCCTGAGGCGAGTTGGCTGCATTCTAACCCGCCAGCCTGCATGGAGCGACTTTGCTTGGCCGTCTCGCACATGTCTAGATGCGAAGCGCATGCTGAGCGACACAGCTGTCGAGCTTGGAATTGGGATGCAACGACAATGGCCTAATAATAACAGATACGAGTAGATTTTATTAGCGCCTTTTCAATTGTGACAATTTTTTTTTTCCCTGGGCCGCTTATCGATCGGCAAGAGTTGCCGTTATCACTGCCCGCAGCCAAGAGAAATTGCGGCTGCAATAGACAAGCCTCGTCGGAATAAAGTGGCCTGCAAGCTGCAGACAACACTCGAAAGTAACAGACCTGACAATATTAGAAAGCCACCTGCAGCGTGCGTAATATGTGGCAGATCTATGGCAGACTAGCAGCCGCTGAGCGAGTCGAAACACTGCATTGTGCGGTGGGTTTCTAGATCAATCAATTTCCTTCCTTGTGTGAAAAGCGGTCACAATAATTTCTCAGCTTCCTCCCATGCTCTGCTTTTCAGGTTCTGGGGGAAAGACAGGTTGGCGTTGTTGGTGGCTGGCACTAACTAGAGGCTCATGTGCGAATGGGCTGCACCGATTGGCTCACGATGCTTGAGTGCCATCATGGACTGCGTAGGTGGTGGCTTGCGTCTCATCGCCTTGGACTCTTGGCTGCCACATCGCCCCTCCCCCTTGTCGAATTGTGGGTGATCTTGGCAAGCTGCACTGGCGAGTCATAGTCGCGGACCACGTTGAAAGTGGGCGAATACAACGTGGGAATTGCGGACAAATGAATATAAAACTGATAAGACACGGATAGAGGAGGAGCAGGCGGAAATGGGCTGCCTCTTCGCGCGCAGTACGGCCGCAGTAGGCTGCAGCAGGGACCGGCAATGTGCAGTTGGCAGTGTGATTTATTGATGGCGAAATCAGCAGGGTCCCGCTGGTTTCTTGCCACCCCTTGTTTCAATCGTTCGCGCAAACGTGGATCTGTGGCCTGTTTATTCGACAAAGGTCACAGGTTGACGGTTCGTTTTGCGTGATATCGTGCTAATTCTTGGCAGCCATTCGTGAAAATGGTTGCGAACTTGCGAGAGCCACTGTGGACTGTGGGTGAGTGACGGGGGCTTAGGTTGTTTGAGCTTGACGGCGGCTTATTTGCGCCAGTGGAAATATTTAGTGTTTTCTTATTTCTTTGAATACTGCAAGTATTGATTAGCAAAAATAAAATGACCATGATGGAAAAAATAACCGAGTCGTACACAGGCGCCGCCAACACTAGAAGCCTCGCAGTAGCAGGCCTCCGCCACACACCTACCTACTAACCTAGTGGCCCCCAAACTCCTTCAACTGGCTGGAACTGGCTGGCCTTGATGGCTGTCCTTTTGCATCAGTGCGATGGCGAGACTAACTAACGTTAGTGGAACTGATTAGCTCAGCTAGTGATGGCGTTGGTGCGGCTGGTACAGTGGTACGGATTACAAGCGTGTCGCCATTCATGTCGCCTCGCCTCGGTGTTGCCTTGGTGTCGCATCTGGCTGCGCGGTTCCACTTAAGGTTATTTTTCTTGTGCACTTCAGGCTTGCTCCCGCCTGGCTTCGCCGCTTCGACCACGCCGCTTGTCTCATCTCCAGTTTTCAAACCCTGCTTTTTCTATTTCTTTCCCTTTATTTCGCTCTTCTCGTCGCTTCATCTCTCTGTTGCACCCTCTTGCCTACCCTCACACCAAGACTTTCATTTTCCTCCCCAGGAATACCTCTACTTCTCCCGCCGTCGAGTCTCATTCGACTTAAATCGCTACACGTCATCACTCTTATCTGCTACATGGACACGATTGCCGCGCCATCGCCGTACAGGCTCGCCCAGTTGGCTACCGATGCATACGAGCTGCCCCTCAAGGTCTTCACCCAAGGTGGTGGCTCGTCGTCGCCATCACTTTCCCACCTCTGCCTCCTCGTCTTCGAGGCCGTTCTAGAAGTCGTCTGCGTCAGTTTGCCCGGCTATATTATTGCACGACTCGGCCAATTCGACGCCGATAAGCAAAAGTTTCTCGCCAATCTCAACGTCTCGCTCTTCACACCATGCCTGAGTATGTTCAAACGCGTCCCGAACTCGCCTTACCACGTGTATCTCGTAGCTGACGGCCCCTTATCTGGCAGTCTTTACCAAGCTCGCCTCTCAGCTGAGCGCCGAGAAGCTGAGCGATCTCGCCATCATCCCCGCCATCTTCGTTGTTCAAACCCTCGTCTCCTGGACCGTCGCTGTCGTTGTCGCTAAGCTTTTCCGGTTCAACCGTCGCGCTTCCAACTTTGTCATTGCCATGGGCGTCTTTGGCAACTCCAACTCGTTGCCCATTTCTCTCGTGCTTTCCCTTTCCCAGACCATCGCCGGTCTACACTGGGATAGGATTCCTGGCGATAACGACGACGAAGTCGGGGCGCGCGGCATCCTTTACCTCCTCATTTTCCAGCAGCTCGGACAGCTCGTCCGATGGAGCTGGGGATACCACGTGCTTTTGGCCCCCAAAGAGCGATATCTCGAGTATAATGACGAGCGCGCCGAAGAGGGTCAATTTCGTGACGACGTTGCTCAAGACCCTCTCCTCATCGAAGGCCTCGAGGGTGATACCGAAGACGAGGCCGATGGCAGCGATCACTACAACCCACCAGGCCACACTCCCGTAGGCGGTACTTCTCGCGCATCTGTTGATGGATCGTCCGATGATGAAAGTACACCCAAGAAAAAGCGTCCCAACGGACACCAGCAGCCCGACTTTTCCGCTATCCCCAGCGTGGAGCGCAGAGAGCAGGAAGACGAGGCACCCACGAGTGCTTTGGGTAGAGCCCGGGTGCGCATTCGCAAGACGCAGGCACGCATCGTTGCGGGCATCAGCAGCACCCGCCTCCGCGTCTACAGGTCGCTCCCCCGCCCTATTCAGTCCGCCCTCTCCGGCCTTAGCAATGTTGGCCTCAAGTTCATCAACTTCCTCTGGGACTTTATGAACCCTCCTCTCTGGGCCATGTTGATTGCCGTTCTGGTTGCTTCCATCCCGACACTTCAGCGTCTCTTCTTTGAGGAAGGCTCCTTCGTTAAGAACAGTGTCACTAGCGCTATCCAATCCAGTGGTGGCGTTGCCGTTCCCCTCATCCTGGTCGTCCTTGGCGCTAACCTGGCCCGCAACACCATGGCCAATCCAGACAGCATCGACATAGAGGAAGAGGAAATTGGCACCAAGCTCCTGATTGCGTCGTTGCTGAGCCGCATGCTCCTCCCCACCATAATCATGACCCCGATCCTGGCCCTTCTGGCTAGGTATGTCAATGTCAGCATTCTCGACGACCCAATCTTTGTCATTGTCTGCTTTCTCCTCGTGGGCGCCCCCAGCGCACTTCAGCTGGCCCAAATTTGCCAGATCAACAATGTCTATGAAAAGACCATGGGTCGTCTGCTCTTCCAGAGCTACGTCATCTGGTTCGTAATTCCACTGCTCCCCACATCTGCAACATCAACTAACATTTGATCAGGATTCTTCCCTCCACGCTCATGCTTGTCATGCTGGCACTCGAGGTCATTGAGTGGGCTCGCTTGTAAGCTCAGGACATGCCTTTTTAATTGTACCAGCGTTCTGTGACATTATTGTTATTTCTCTCGATTGTTTGCATGTGAGCTACCTGGGTTATTTTCATTTTTGGCGTCTTGGAGCTATCAGTGTGTTTCGAAAAGTGCAAATTGAGCCCAATAAAATGACTGCTACAAGTTCGCCTTGGTGGACACCTTTAGTTTTGCTTTTCGTTTGAGTGCAACTTGACACGTTGATGCTACGTTTTTTTGTGCTCTTTTCTTACGTTTTGTGGTTGTTGACCCCTGGGCACATGTGCTATCTGGACCTGGCCAAACTGTTTCAACTGGAACACCTAACAGAATGAAATAATGCGAATCGACATGAAACTCAAACCCGTGTCCTCTTTCTAGTTCTTCACCTATACACAAATAGCATGAAGTTGTAGAATCGTCCTGTGCGCCGTATACAATGATTTAATAACCCCAAAAAGGCAAATTTCCTGTCATTTCTTCCCTCTAAACGGTCCCATTGACTGCCTGCGTTGGGACCAGCGCCCAGTCCCGAACGTTGCCCTTGAAGTCGCTGATTCGCACAGTGTTGATGTCGACGACGATGACGCGCACATCCTCCCCCGCGACGAAGCGGCTCGTGTCGGCCTCACCCTGGGCAGCGGGCGTGAAGAGGGCGCCACCGTCCTCGAATGTATTGTTTTCGAGGTGCTGGGCGACGTAAAACTTTTCCTCTTCGGAACCCGTGGGGGCCAAGCGCGCGGCACCTCCTATGGTGGCGCTAATGCTGGACATGGCGGAGCTGTTGAGGCTGAGGAGCAGGTTCGCGAGGCTGGAGGGAGGCGCGGGATCTGGGGAGCCGCCAGAGGGGCGGCGGCCGTGAGGGCGGTGGGAGACCCCTGCAAAGGGATCAGTATACGTTGGAAGCAAATTATGATGGGGAGAGGAGGGTTTGCTTACAGTCATGGACGAGCAAGGAAACGTTGGGGTTGGCGATGATGTTTGTGGTTTTGCGAGAGGCGGGGTTCGTAGTCATGACGATGACGGGAGCGGACGAGTGCGGCGACGACGGGAGATAGGTGTAATTCATCAGGGATACTTGGGGCACATTATCGGTGCAAGTCGCGAGATGCAGCTGTTCGAGAATGGAGCAACATTCTACCATTAGCCTGCTGGCCAAGTACTAGGTGGGCTCGAGGTTTTTGAACGTACAAATCGGGCATTTTCCAGGCACTGGACAACCTCTTGGGGTAGCGTGCTGGTGACTTGCTTGTTGGTGTCGCCTTCTGAGGCCTCATAGTTGAGGGGAATCTTGTCCATGGCTCTGGAGGACTAAGTTTCGAGCCGTCGGGAGGAGGTGGTGATGCGTGCTGCTGGCCAACGTCAGATTTGCTGAATCGGCTAGGTGCAGGTGAAAGAAGCTGGGATGGCAGATGGGACGATGACCCCGCTAGCAACTAAGCCTATCACAGATGGATACGCAAATACAGTGAGTGAGAGGAGCAGTGGCTAGAGGTACATTAGTACCTAGGTAGGTACCTTACCTACTAAGGTACTTAGTACCTAAATACCGACCTCGGTAGGTAAATAGTTAGTGGTTGGTGCAGCGGCTTCTAGACGATATCTACGGTAGGGCTTTTTACTTTATAAAGGCTAAATTGAACCGTCAAATCGATTTCAAAGTTAAATTCCGTGCTAAGAAATCTCTATTTATATTCAAGATCCAATTGCGCTCAGGTCAGCACTACCTGTCCCCAGTCTGGGGTAAAAATTGTAGCGGGTTACTGGGCGCGGCACAGGGCGGTCCAGCGCATCTTTGACCCATTTCTGGCCCATTTCTGGCCCATTTCTGGCCCGGCACCAACTTGTTTAGCAGGCGTCACACGACCCTAGGCTGCCGACTGGAACCGGCTACTTTCGGCTCCCCACGGACGGCTTTAGCTGCCTGTAGCTTCTGTGTTGCTGGTCGCGGACGGCATCTTCGATTCTCTAACTAGATCTTATTTTCCTTTCTCACTTTTTTACTCCTTCCATACAACTCATTGACTGAGATTCACCTGGGCAATCGTATCGCGTGCCTTCCCCGGTGGTCTCTGTTTTTTGTTTCTAGAGCCAGACCTCTACGTTCATTTTCTATTCCTCCTCTGGTTGCCATCACAACCTGGGCCATGCGTTCCCTCAGGGCTAATCGCCGTCTCGCGCTGCGGCCCCTCCCTCGATATGCCTCCACTGCCTCCGGCGTCCTCAAGACGACCGCCATCCAGTCTGTTTTGATTGCCAACCGTGGCGAGATTGCCATTCGAATTAATAAGACGGCCGAGCGCATGGGAATCCGCGCCACCACCGTCTACACAGATGTCGACGCCAACTCGTGGCACGCCTCCTCCGGCTTCCAGTCCCTCGGCCTTGGCCCCGCCAAGGGCTACCTCGACGGCGAAAAGATCATCACCCTTGCCAAAAAGAATGGAATTCAGGCGCTGCACCCCGGCTACGGTTTCTTGTCCGAGAACCCCAAGTTTGCCGAGCGCTGCGAGCAGGAGGGCATCGTCTTTATCGGGCCCCCTCCCTCGGCCATGTCTGACATGGGCGACAAGGCCCGGTCCAAGGAGATCATGAATGCGGCCAACGTTCCCTGTGTTCCCGGCTATCATGGTTCTGATCAGGGTGAGCAGCAGCTCCTGGAGCACGCCAGAAATGTCACCTTTCCCGTCCTGCTCAAGAGTGTCCGTGGCGGTGGTGGTAAGGGTATGCGCATTGTCATGACCGAGGATGAGTTCATGACGCAGCTCAAGAGCGCCCGTGCTGAGGCCAAGGCTTCCTTTGGCGAGGGTGGTGAGGTCATGCTAGTTGAAAAATACATTGTCCGCCCTCGCCACGTCGAGGTCCAAGTCTTTGCGGACAAGCATGGCAACACCGTTGCCCTCGGCGAGCGTGACTGCAGTGTTCAGCGCAGGCATCAAAAAGTGCTCGAAGAGTCTCCCGCCCCCGATCTGGACCATGCAACCCAACAGGACCTCTGGAACAAGGCCCGTATGGCAGCTTCGGCCGTCGGCTACGTCGGCGCCGGCACTGTCGAGTTTATTCTTGACAAAGACAGCGGCAAGTTTTACTTTATGGAAATGAACACCCGTCTGCAGGTCGAGCACCCTGTCACCGAGATGGTCACTGGTGTGGACTTGGTTGAGTGGCAATTCCGTATTGCTGCTGGTGAGAAGCTCCCTCTTGATCAGGCCCAGGTTGAGGAGCAAATGGCCCAGCGCGGTGCCGCCATCGAGGCTCGTGTTTACGCTGAAAACCCTGAAAAGGGCTTCATGCCCGATTCTGGGAAGCTCGTCCACGCCGTGCTGGCTGAGAGCCTCAAGGCAGACGAGGATGTGCGACTAGACTGGGGCTTCGGTTCCGGCAGTGTCGTTTCCGAGGCTTACGACGGCATGATTGCCAAGCTGATTGTCCGTGCTGACACTCGCGAGACTGCCATTGCCAAGCTGGCCGCCGCTCTCCGCAAGTTTGAGATTGTTGGTCTCAGCACCAACGTCGAGTTTCTGAAGCGTCTCTGCGAGTCCCCTGCTTTCATCCAAGGTGATGTCGAGACTGGCTTCATTGATAAATGGAGAGATGAGCTTTTCAAGCCCCGACAGATCAAGGGCGAAGTCTTTGCCCAGGCTGCCCTTGGTGTGCTGGGCTTCCAGGCCAATGAACCCGGGCCCCACGGCATCTCTCTCGGGTTTGGTGCTCCCAACACCACCAGCGAGCGCAAGCTTGCTTTCAAGGTTCTTGACGGCTACAGCGCCAATGAGGGTGAGGTTGTCGAGGCCAGTGTCGCGCAGACGGGACACGATCTCTATACTATTTCCATCAGCCGCAAGGGACAGGAAGCCCCCGAGGTCTTTACCAACGTCTCTGCCAAGCACATCAGTGAAGGCGCTGTTACCAAGGTCAACTCGCTCTTCTCCCACGAGCGTATTAACTCTACCGTCGTTCCCCAGGAGGATGGCAACGACATCAAAGTGACGATTTTTCAGCATGGTGTCAAGACGGAGCTGTCTCTTCTGCCGCCCCAATGGTACGAAAAAGCTCTCGGCCTCAAGGAGGTTGCCGCCTCTGTTGCCGCTCCCATGCCCTGCAAGATTCTCAAGAACGAGGTTGAAGAGGGTCAGACTGTCAAGAAGGGCACCCCTCTTGTCGTTATTGAGTCTATGAAGATGGAGACTGTTATCCGCTCACCCCAAGATGGTGTCATCAAGAAGCTTGCCCACAAGGAGGGTGATATCTGCAAGGCTGGTACAATCCTTGTTCTTTTTGAGGAAGATGCCAAGGCAGAGGAGTAGGGGAGATAAAATCAAGCGGAAACAAGAAGAAAACATGTCAAGGCTAAACTATGGCGTTTGAGGGCATTCTGCATGCGTGTATATAGGTTTCTATTTGGGACGATTTATGGCAAAGTTAGATGCTGCACAGGGACTTTCCAGATTTGGAAGGAGAAATGCAAATCAGGAATATAATTGCAAAGATAAGCTCCCTGTCCGCCTTTAACAAGTCCATTATGAGTGACAATAGCCGTAACTATGAGTGAGTTAAAGTACTTTATCTTCTACACGTGACTGCGCGTTGCCTAGCACCGCTTCAAGGTGTGGTCGTCGCGTCGCCCGCGACCCACCACAAAATAGTGGCAGATGTTGGTCACAACGCAAGCGTCCCAGGATTATGTTGCTACAACATCAATGCCCGAAGAATTACACAAAGTTTTTGAAACAGAGTTCCACAACAACCCCGGTGATGGGGAGCTGGCAAAGATTTAGCCACACACGATGGCCCCCCTCCCAGATATAGGCGGCCTCGGCGGCGGCGGCGGCGGCCCGCCCCCATCGACCCTCGCTGCGCAGCTCGTCGAGAACATATCCGCCTCGTCGAGGTCGGCGCGGTCCGACGACAACGCCGAGCTCAAAGGCCTCTTCGCCGTAATCCAGCGCTTCAAGGACCAGCCGGAGCTGCTGCGGACGCCGGCGCAGCGCACCGAGCACAACCACATGCTCGTCTACGTTTACTGCCGCGTGGTGCTCGACGCCGTGCGCCTCGACGACCCGCTGCTCAACTGGCCGCACGTGCGCGCCGAGACGCTCAAGGCGCTCACCTTTTTGCGCTTCACCATCAACGAGACGCCGGCTGTGCTGTGCTACGCGTCGGCGACGCACGGGTTGCTGTTTCGCGGCGCCGAGCCCCTCTGGGCGTGGCTGCTGCCGAGGTGGCTCCGCATGCTGGGCCACCCGGAATGCGAGGAGTTGGAGAGCGCAATTGAGGGGTTCCTGCAGTACCTGCTGCTGACGGTGGCGAGGGTATCAAAGCTGTGGCCCATGACGGGGCCGCTGACGGTGTATTACCGTGGTTGCTTGACGGGTGAGTGCTGCTGCAGTGCTTGGTGCGAACATTGGCTAACGTGGCGGTCATGACAGGTCTCATTGAGAAACTGCAATTACCTGCCATCAATTTCGCGAAAACGAACGCACCGACTGATATAGAATTGCCGCCGGCTCACGTCCTGGACCAAGTGCTGGGAGGACCGAGTGCGACGCCATCCGTTTCGCTTGTATATCACATCAGGCTCGCGCGCCAAGCACTACGGCAGGCGCATAGCCTGGCGCGAGTTCTTGCTTATCCCCTCATCTGTCAAGATTCCGCATTTTCCTCCAATGCGCCCATGTCGGAGATTGGGCCCTGGCTCCTTGACTCGTGGCTGGACCTCTGGTCGGCGCAAAAGAGACTCGAGGGCGACGAGAAGAGATCGCCTTTGCCATTGATTGGCATGGCTGTAGATGTGGTCAAGGCAGCCAAAGGCGACCATGCTGTTGCGACGGCCACGAAGAACAAGGCATGCACAACGCTCGTGCTGCTGTGCAGCGAGATGGTGTCTGCGCCTGAAGAATTAGCCAAAGCGGATGCCGGTGGTGATGCGGCCAGAGCCAGTTACTGTCTTGCTCTGGTTGCGATTGCTCAAGCGGCTCTGCAGTTGCCCACAATCAGTCGCCTGGCGGCATCGAAGCTAGTAAACGAGCTTTCTCTTTTACCGGCGCAATACCCTGCGCTGGGAGAAGAAACTGACGTTTGGGTAAGGAAACATGGATCCCTGTGCTGAGTGGAACAATTGCTGACGAATAACAGAGATGTGCTGTTCTTTTACGTGAAGTAGTCAACCAGGACCGGCTTCAGACGTTGCCTTCGGCAACACATCCGTCGTTGTTTCAAGATGCAGAACTAAGACGTTCCGTGGGAAGCATGCGTCTAACACATGAACAACCGACTGCACACAGCAATTCCACCAAAAGAAGAAGGTTGAATGAGCTGTCAGAGAGAGATGCCGCCTCACTGGCAATCCAAAGTTTATACGCCGCACTCGAGCTAGATGCATCTGCACACGAGAAAGAGCTTGATCCGTCTCTTTTACTGTAAGTATTGTCTGTAATGCAGTTGAACTATTGACCAACACCTGAGTGACAGAAATGCAATGGCCGCGTCGAATGATGCCATGAAGTGTCTAGCTATTGACATGGTATCAAAACTGTGCTGTGTTTTAGATAGTCAGCTCAACGACCTTGGCGAAATAGAGTGTGCCATTTGCTCTGGCAAATTTGTTCTTCGAGAAAACGTATGGGCGCATGATATCAAGACTATCATCCGTTCTATATTTACCGAACTCATCCGTCAGCCGAATTTTCTGGAGTCCCGTCGGCCGCGAGTCGCCGCGATGCTTGCTTTGCGCCGGATTCTTCTCCACTGCGAAGATGCTACTGCTCTCAACTTGGAAACCTCTACTCTGGGCCAGTGGTGTCTGCAATCATTGAACAGCTCCATACGAGAGCTGCGCATCGCAGCGGGCAGAGTCATTGTCACCTTTATGCCGCCAAAGGCGACACCTTATATTGACGACAGCTTACTTTCAAGAAATCGCAAAAACACGATTGCTTTGCTACGTTCGGTTTCGGATAACGATCAAACACACCTCGTTGAATCTCGAATTCTCGTTTGGGGCCAGCTTGGTCGAGTCATGCCAGAAAACGAACTCAATCTTGTCCTGATCAAACTGCTCGAGTATCTTGGCAGCAGCAACAGTTTTGAAGCTGCTGTCGCATTCAACGAACTTCTAAATCTGGCCGATTCGCGTAGCACCACCCCACGCCGCTTGCTCGAACCTTACTGGAAAAGCCTAGCCTACATGGCGACAAAAGACATGGTTCACAGACCACAGAGGAGCAGAGCGATAGCAGAGCTTCTGCAACTATCTATCAATGAACTGCTGCTTCTCATCCAAACGCACGCGCTTCCCTGGCTGGTCTTGGACAAGCGCACAGAAGTGATTCAAAAGTTTGCCGAGGCACGACAAGAGAGTATGGGCTGGCAACCACTAATGGATAATTCGAACCTGGCTGCTATCCTGTCACTTCTCATGATACAAGAGACGGAGGACATTGAAAATTTTGTCAGAACGCGTTTGAATGACGTTGGTCTTCATCTGCATGACCGGCCTATTGTTGAATTGCTGCAAATTGAACCTGTTATGATTGCGATTGAGCTCTTGAAGGCTGCCGGACAAGCAGATGGCGCAAGGAAGCAAATCATAACTGAAGCTCTTCGGTGGATGGCAACGAGCATCTTGAGTGCAAACCCTGAGACCAAGAAGCTCAAAAAAGGAAATATGATTGGCAGATTTCTGCAATCGCATATCCTGGGTTTGATGGCTCGTCTGACAGATGTGATCAATGACCCGGCGATAATGCACCCTGGTGAACTAGAACAGCGCAACTGCATTCGCGCCTTGGATGAAATGATCAACCTATGCCAGTCGCATGCACGCATCGCGCGCCCGCAAATATCTGCCTGTTTACTCGCAGCCCTGGCACAGGATTCTCTCAGGGATATTTCGCTATCTTGCTGGGCATCCATGCTGATGAACTTTGGAGAGGAGGACGTCGAGGCGCTTCTGGAGACGACCTTTTTTATTGTCAAGTACTATTGGCCAAGTTTCAGTCCATCTTCAGTCGAGACGGCCCGTGCCATTGTATCATTCCTGTTGGATCACCACGGGGCCATTGTTCAGAACAACATTAGCAGCTTGCCCTCTTTTGAGGGCATCTCGGCTCTGTCTAAGCTGGAAGCAAAGCTACAAGCTCTTCGACCCAAGCTTCTTCCTGAAGAGCTGCTCCCTCTTTTTGCCAGAAGACTTCGCCATGAGAATTCGGGTGTCGTACAGCAAGCCCTGAATGAGCTTGTGCCATATCTTCGCGCCAACCAGAGCGCCCTCTACACCTCCAATATTACTCAGACGGACAATGTCGCGACAGTCCTTATGCGTGCTTTGCTGGATTGCGCTTGCAGGTACAATAACCTTCACGGAAGTATCAGCCGTCTCTGCGTCGAGTCGATGGGCCTGATAGGTTGTCTGGACTCGAACCAACTTGAAACGGTCCGCGAGCAGCGGTCTATTGTGGTCTTGAACAACTTTGAAAGCTTCCCAGAGACGACGGACTTTGCGCTGTTTCTCTTGGAAGAGATTCTGGTACCGGCTTTCCTTTCTGCAACCGACACTCGCCTCCAAGGATTTCTGTGTTTTGCCATGCAGGAGCTACTGGATAGGTTCGAGATCAAGGCCGCCATCGCGATGCAAAACACTGGAGGTGTCGCTGGCAACGACATTTACCGCAAATGGATTGCGCTGCCGGAGAACGTGCGCGAAGTAGTCACTCCTTTCCTCACTTCCAAGTACATGGTGGCTCCCATGTTGCCGGTCAAAGTGGAATACCCCATTTTCAACCCTGCAAAGCCCTACGGCAACTGGCTTCGGTCTTTTGTCATTGAGCTCCTGCGAAACGGGCAACACCCTCATGCCGATATGCTCTTCGAGCCGTTGTCGCGTGTTATTCGAGTCAAGGACTTGTCAACGGCCGAATTTCTGCTGCCGTACCTTGTTCTCCATGTTCTTCTTGGGTCAAAAAGTACAAACCAAGACAAGGATCAAATTCTCAATGAGCTTACCAGCATCCTGGAGCACAGTCCATCGGAGGACGCCTCGTATACTGAAAAGGAAGAATTCAAGCGCTACTGCCATGTAGGTCAATCTAGACTTGATGGAATTATTGCTTACTAACTTGATACTGTAGGCTGTATTCCGGGTTATTGACTACGCAATGCGCTGGGTGCATAGCAAAAAAACCTCGGGCAAACTGTCCAGCGAGGCCAAAGAACAAGTTGCCAACATCCAGGCTATCCTGGACAACATCTCTGCTGAACTCATCTCACAGCGAGCGACTGACTGCAATGAGTATGCGCGCGCCCTGTTTCATCTGGAGCAACATGTTCAGAAAATGGAGCAACATAAACGAGAGCCCGGCGACCGCGACCGCATGCTGCAGCGGCTGCAAGACATTTACGCCAATATAGATGAGCCGGATGGTTTGGAAGGCATCTCGGCGCATCTTCATGCACTGGACATAAATCAGCAAATTCTAGGCCACAAGAAAGCAGGCCGATGGACGGCTGCGCAGACGTGGTATGAAATCCAATTGGCTGAGAAGCCAGACAATGTCGATGTGCAAGTCGAGTTGCTCAGCTGCCTGAAGCAAGCGGGCCAATACGACGTGCTCCTCAATCATGTCGAGTCAATGTTTACAGATTCGTCAAGCGATGTCAAGATTATGCCATATGCGGTCGAAGCAGCTTGGGTCACTGGCCGCTGGGAAAGTCTCGAGAAATTTATTGAGAGGTTTCAAGGTGACCTAACTCAGGACTTCAATATGTCCCTCGCATCAGTCTTCTCATCGCTTTACAAGAAAAGAGCTCACTCGGGTCTTAAACAGACAGTGCAGGGAATGCGGGAGAAAATAGGAGCAGCAATGACTACGTCTGCGACAGCATCGCTGCAAGCGGCTCACGACTCTCTGCTCAAATGCCACGTCCTTGCTGATCTCGAAGTCATTATTAATCTGAAACCCGACAGAGAAGATGATCGGAAACAAGCTCTGGGCTTGCTAGATAACCGGCTTGACATTATTGGAGCGTACTTCTATGACAAGCAGTACATTCTCGGAATACGAAGAGCGGCCATGGAGCTCACGCGACCAAAATTCTCTGACCTCGACATCTCCGCACTCTGGCTTACTAGTGCTCGCCTTGCCCGAAAGACGGATGCGACGCACCAGTCTTTTAATGCTGTCCTCCACGCCTCGCAACTGGGAGACGACTCGGCAACCATTGAAAACGCAAAGCTCCTATGGAAAGACTCGCATCGCCGTCAGGCCATCCAGATGCTTCAGGGCGCCATTGAACGCAACCGCTTCATGACGCAGACGGGAGTTTCCATTACGGCAAGCTCTAGTAAGCTCAGCCCCCATCAGAAGCTCCTGACAGCGCGTGCGCAGCTGCTCCTGGCCAAGTGGCTTGATACGTCGGGACAAACACACGCATTGGCGCTGCGTGAAAAGTATCAGCAGCCGCCCAGGACTCATTCCATGTGGGAAAAGGGCCATTACTACCTTGGCCGTTACTACAAGAAGATCCTGGAAGCTGAGCAGCCCTTGAAAATTGATGACCAGAGCGACAACTACGTTACCGGAGAGATTGCGAGGCTGGTTATTGAGAATTATCTCAGGTCTCTCACATTTGGCACAAAGTACCTCTACCAGACTTTGCCGAGAATATTAACGCTGTGGCTCGATTTGGGCGCCCAGATTGGCAAAGCCCCCGAAGGAAGGACGTCGCTCTCCCGCGAACTTCACAAGCGCCGCGCGGATCAGCTCAACCTGCTGCACACGTTTCTCGACAAGTACATCAAGAGGCTGCCCGCGCACATTTTCTACTCGGCCCTGCCACAAATTGTTGCTCGCATCGCGCATCACAATGCCAGCGTCTTTGAGCGACTCGCGCACATCATCAGCAAGGTCGTGCAGAGCTACCCGCAGCAGGCACTTTGGAGCATGATTGGCGTCATGACTACAAAGCAGGCAGGAGAGCGCAAGACGCGAGGGACGCAAATCTTGCAAACCCTTCGCAGCACGTCGAGGAGAGTGGAAGGCTCGTCGTATGACCTCAAGCAGCTCATACGCTACGCGGAAAAGCTCGCCGAGCAGCTGCTCCTCGCCTGCACCAACGGCGACTTTCAGGGCACCAAGACTGTGCACGCGAGCCTGACGCGCGACCTACGCTTCAACCACAAGTGCACCCCGTGCCCGCTGGTCGTGCCGGTCGAGGGCACGCTGACGGCGGCGCTGCCCGCGGCGTCCGAGTACTTCAAGGACCACCGGCCGTTTTCGCGCGACGTGGTTACGATTGACTGCTTCCTGGACGACGTGCTGGTGCTGAGCTCGCTCGCCAAGCCGCGCCGCCTGACGGCCCGCGGCAGCGACGGCAAGCTCTACATGCTGCTCATCAAGCCAAAGGACGACCTGCGCACCGACCAGCGTCTGATGGAGTTCAACGGTCAGATTAACCGGTCGCTGAAGCGCGATGCCGAGTCGAGCCGGCGGCAGCTGTACATTCGCACCTACGCCGTCGTGCCGCTGAATGAGGAGTGCGGCATCATCGAGTGGGTGCCGGGCATCAGGACGATGCGCGACACCCTGCTCACGCTGTACGCGTCGCAAAAGATTTACCCCGAGTACATGGCGCTGAAGCAGCTCATGGACGAGGCGTCGACGTCGGAGAGCAAGATTCGCATCTTCACCGACGACGTGGTCGGGCGCTTCCCGCCGCTGCTGCCGCTGTGGTTCGTGCAGCAGTTCCCCAACCCGTCGGCGTGGTTCGCGGCGCGCCTGCGGTACACGCGCTCCTGCGCCGTCATGTCCATGGTGGGCACGATGCTCGGGCTCGGCGACCGGCACGGCGAAAACGTCAACCTGGAAGAGGGCAACGGCGGCATCTTCCACGTCGACTTCAACTGCCTGTTTGACAAGGGCCTCACGTTTGCCAAGCCCGAGCGCGTACCGTTTCGGCTCACCCACAACATGGTGGCCGCCATGGGCGTCTACGGCTACGAGGGCCCGTTTCGCGCGTCGTCGGAGCTGACGCTGCGCATCCTGCGGCAGCAGGAGGAGACGCTCATGACGATTCTGGAAGCGTTTATATATGATCCCACGTTGGATCTGCAAAAGGAGAAGCGCGCGCGAAAGAGCGATGCGGCGGTGCGGCTGCAGCCGCAGAGCGTCGTGGACAGCATAAAGAGAAAGCTCAAGGGCTTGCTCCCGAATGAGAGCATTCCGCTGTCGGTGGAGGGTCAGGTGGAGGAGCTGATTAAGCAGGCGGTCGACCCGAGAAATTTGACGGCCATGTATATCGGGTGGTGTCCGTTTCTGTGAGAGCTAGTTGGGGATTTTGTGTGTATGTTACATGAATGGTGTGCGTTTCTTGCTTTTGTCGTGATATGTGAGCAGCATCACGGGGGCCAACATTAGGTGGCGTTTAAAGGAACTAGATTTTGTCGTTGATTATATATGAATATCTGTGCATCAATTTGGGTATTGCAGTCGTGATCATTGCACCTTTTCTTGCATTCCGTTTCGTTTCACGCACGCGTGAGCTTGCAGTTGACACCATCCTTGATGGCGAGGGTGAGGCAAATGTGCTCCGTCCACGGCGTATCGTCGGCCGTTTCCAGAGACGCATACTGTTGCGCCATGCGGACCACGATGTACATTGCCTCTGTCAGCGCGTACTGCTGGCCGAGGCAAATGCGCGGACCGCCGCCAAACGGCACGTAATCCTGTATTTGTAGCAAAGAATGGTTAGCTGGAGACAGGCCAGGGCTGGGCAGGGATAAGTAGTAGACAGTACCCATCCGTGGCGCTGGGTGGCCCAACGCTCCGGATTGAACTCGGTGGCGTCAGGTCCGTACAGGTCGGTGCGGCGGTGCATGGCCCAGACCGAATAGACGACGCTGGTATCCTTGGGCACGAAGACGGGCGAGGTGCCGTCGGGGCCTCCGCCAGTCGGCAGGATGGTGTCGCGGACGGCGACTCTGGCGTTGCGAAACACGGGAGGATAGAGGCGAAGAGCTGGCATTGGTAAGTTAGTCTTGATACATTCTCGTACGAGGCCCAAAGTCTGTCTGTGCCCTTACTCTCGTTGATGATGTACTTGACGAATTTGAGGTTGCGGAGCTGCTCGTAGTCGGGCGGGTGGTCGTCGAGGTGCTGAATCTCGTTGCGCAGCTTGCGCCAGATGTCAGGTCTACGCGAGAGGACGTGAAAGGTGCTGCTCAGCAGACTGGCCGTAGTATCGCGGCCCGCCGTGATCAGGCTGATGAGCTCGTCGCAAATACGCTCCTTGTCGTCAATGGCCCTGACGAGTTCTCTGAGAATCAGATAGCGCTGCTCCGGGCCGGCATCCTCCTGACCCTCGAGCACCTCACCATCCGACGTCTTCTTTTCGCGGAACGCCGCGGCCTCGTCCACAAAGGCGCCGACGTAGTCGCGGACAATCTGGCACGCGCTGTCTTCGCGGGGGTCCTTGGGGTAGAGGCGTTTCAGCGGCCCGCGACGCATCTTTTGCGTGATAATGTCGAGGGAAAGGGTAAAGGCCTCGCCGAACGCGACGTCGCGGGCCGAAGGCCGCACCAGGGTATTTGTGGAGTGGCCAAAGAGGAACTCAGTGGACGAGTCGGTTGTGAAGCGCAGAAAGCAGTCCTGCAGGTCGACGACGGCGTTGGGCTGGTTGTCGCCGGGAAGCACCTGGAACAGCTTCGCGACGTGGCGCTCGAGCATGGCGAGATCGGCGACCTGCTCCTTGGAAAAGTTGCGGCGCAGGCGAGCACGCGAGCGTACCCATTCCTCGCCCTCGGAGACAAAGATGCCGTTACCGAGGAAGCGCCCGAACAAGGCCCTACGCCCGCCGATGGAGTAGTCCTTAGAGTTGGTGCCGAGTATGCAGCGGACAATGTCGGGGTCCCTGGTGACAACGGTTTGCCGGCCCTGAATCCAGGTGTAGTAGGTATCGGCGCCGATGTCCTGAAAGCGCTGCGACTCGGCTGCGGTGAAGCGGTGGTCACGCGCGGCGGCGATGTTGGCGAGTAGCGCATCGAAGCCAAAGAGGGGATCCGTGTGCGGGTATGCGGCCGGCCGCTCGCAGTCGTGCAGAGCGTAGGCCCGGACGAGAGCTCGCCAGGCAGTCAGATAACGGAATATGGGGTAGCCGAGGACAGCGATGAGGCTTAGGAGAATGACGTCCCGGACGGGATGGTCGCCGAGGACGGCGACGGTGGAGGCAAATTGGCCGAGAGCCATGCTGGGTTTGCTATCTGGGCTGTGATGTGGTCGGGTGTCTCAATAGCAACAGCGGTGCTCTCTGGAAAAGCAACTGCTTTGCTAGTGGAAGCTCAGTAGCCCCTCAAACCACGGGCGACAGAGGTATTTGTGAAGTGACGTGTAACGGGAAATTATGAGACACGGCCGAGATTCGTTCATCGGAAAAAGTCCCCCCTCCAGTCATGGCGGACGCGAGCGGCACGGTGATATTGATGGGCAACTTGAACCATTATGTGTCTTGTTATGGGCTTGACCTTGGTTGTGAATCTTGGCTAGATGACGCGGGGGATGCAGCCGGTCAAGCGGTCAAGTCACTCGTGTGGCGAGAGGTTCAACTGCCGGGCGGGCATCGCTGAGGCGCTGGGAGCGGCTTGTTCGTCTTCTGATGATTTTGTGGACTAGTTAAATGGCGATGTGCGTAGTGCGGCACCTGTTCCAGATATGGAGGGTGACTTGCAGAATGCGTGGGCTGATTGCATCGCAACATGTATTAGAGCGTGGGCTTCGGGGATGGAAGTCGCAGACGGACCTTGGCTGGTGTAGCCAACAGACTGGGTCGTCAGTACTGACTGATGGCAACATTGAATGAAGATGAAAATTCGGGTAAGCGGCAAAATAATCACTTGGCGCTCTACTTGCGCTTCTTTGGTGCAGTGTATGAAGCATGTAAGAGCAACACAGATTGGAGGCGTGGCGGCGCCATGATCAGTACTCGACGCCACAGAGACTCAGCACTGGACGCCACATAGAGGCACCCGGCGCCACAAAAAGGCAGAGTTGCAGATGTCACAAAGTACGAATCATGAAATCGGTATAGCTGGTGCATCTGTTATATTGATTATAATTAATCATTGGGAAAAAAACCCCAATTCCATCGAGGTGACGTTGTCTCGGTACTGCAATGTGACCCTATCGAGCAAATACCGAGTTTGTTACCCGAGTGTGGCTCACCTGTTTTTTCCGATCCCGATTGATGCCGTCTGTGGCTAACTGGCACGTATCGAGGGGAAATCTGAAGAAATGTTTTTGTTAAAATTGCGTCAATGTGTAAATGGAACCAAACTCTACTCAAAGTTGAACAGTTGAAAAGTCGAAAATTATTTAGAGGCTCATGTTCGTGCCAAGGTGTAAATCGCCCTTGGCGCCACAAAGGCAAGTAGCCTTGCAGGCGTTTGTACCCCTTACCCAGCATGCCAAGTAGTGTTGGGGCACAGATCGGGCCTGTAACGACAATGTTGTCTTTGTTCAATTTCTGAAAATGTTAAGCAAGGACTATATGGACAGAGTAGTAAGAGTGTCTCGATCATTCCACGGAAATGAATATTCTATCAAATTGTACCTTTCATCCTTTGCTCAACCATCGGAACAATCCGCCGGTATTGTCCCCGCTTATCCACGCCTCTTTATTAGCTAATCTTTGCAAACGCCTTTTTCAGACAGACAATGCCTCGCCGTTGAAAAAGTTACATTGGGCGCCTTGAAATCTAAATGATTTCCACGCGCACGTTTTTTTTTTTTTTCTTTTTTTTTTTCAAGTATTAAAAAAAAATAAAACATTTCCCTTTAGTGTCCAATTTTGCACAAACTTTTATGCTTGCAAGTTCAAGTACATGACTGAATTACTACAGTAGTGTGGGTCTCTTTGTTGCCTGAGCCAAATATTATCTTCAGGGTCCGTCAGATTAGCTCCTTCAAACAGAAATAAAAAATTGTCGCCTCCTTGGTTACGTTTGCCCCGTCATACAACCGCTCTCTAGCTGTCGGCGTCTTGCCATTGAAGCGTTTCGCAACCTCGTCCTCTCTTCTTTCCCCCATCTTCTCCTCTCCCTCCTACCATTAACCATGCTACGAGCGACTAGCCGCCGACTTGCAGCCACGGGATTGGCCTCGTCGCGGAGCTACTCCAGACTCGCAGCTGCAGCCGCCACGCCCACATGCAGAGCTGCTGCCATTGTTCCCCCGCAGCTCGCCTCGAACCATTCTCTCTCTTCCCTCCAACAACGAGGTTTCCGCACCACCACCCTCAGAATGGCTTCTACCCGCTCCGAAAGCGACGCCTTTGGCGAGATACAAGTTCCTAGCGACAAGTACTGGGGCGCCCAGACCGAACGATCCCTCGAAAACTTTCGCATCAATCAGCCTCAGGATCGCATGCCGCCCCCCATCATCAAGGCCTTTGGTATCTTGAAGGGCGCTGCTGCCACCGTCAACATGCGCTACGGGCTTGGTGCGTTTTTTTCCCCTACCTCCTACTCCCTCCGGCTTCTCGGGCTGCTCCGGCCTCCACCGGCGCAGTGCGCCGTCGCTGCCCGAAAAAAGCCGCATGCGCCGGACCTCCACCGCGACGCACGCATTGCACTCTCGATTGAATACTAACGCGGCGTAGACCCCAAAATTGGACAGGCCATTCAGCAGGCCGCCAAAGAGGTGGCCGATGGCAAGCTCATGGATCACTTCCCCCTCGTCGTCTGGCAGACCGGCTCCGGCACCCAGTCCAACATGAATGCCAATGAGGTCATCTCCAACCGCGCCATTGAGATTCTCGGCGGCACAATGGGCAGCAAGACCCCCGTCCACCCCAACGACCACGTCAACCGCAGCGCCTCCTCAAACGACACCTTCCCCACCGTCATGCACATTGCCGCCGTCCTCGACCTTGAAGGCGAGCTCCTTCCCGCCTTGCGCAGCCTCCGCGCCGCCCTCCAGGCCAAGGTCGACGCCTTTGACACCCGTGGCATCATCAAGATTGGCCGCACCCACCTGCAAGACGCCACGCCCCTGACTCTAGCTCAAGAGTTCTCTGGCTACGTCGCGCAGCTCGACTTTGGCATCAAGCGCGTCGAGGGCTCCTTGACCGACCTCCGTCTGCTCGCGCAGGGTGGCACCGCCGTCGGCACCGGCATCAATACCTTCAAGGGCTTCGCCGAGGCCATTGCCGAGGAGGTGACCAACATGACCGGTACCGAGTTCAAGACGGCCCCCAACAAGTTCGAGGCCCTCGCCGCGCACGACGCCATTGTCCAGGCCCACGGTAGCCTCAACACCCTCGCCACCTCCCTTACCAAGATTGCTCAGGACATTCGCTACCTCGGCAGCGGCCCCCGTTGCGGTCTTGGCGAGCTCATGCTGCCCGAGAACGAACCCGGTAGCAGCATCATGCCCGGCAAGGTCAACCCCACTCAGTGTGAGGCGCTCACCATGGTCTGCGCGCAGGTCATGGGTAACAACGTCGCCACCACCATTGGCGGCATGAACGGCCAGTTTGAGCTCAACGTCTACAAGCCCCTCATTATCCGCAATCTCCTCCACAGCTCCCGCATCCTTGCGGACGGCATGCGCTCGTTTGAGAAGAACCTTGTCGCTGGTCTCCAGGCCAACGAGGCCAAGATTGCCAGCATTATGAAGGAGTCGTAAGTGCTTCTCACTCTTTCACATGAAACTACGAAATTAACAACCGCAAAAACAGTCTCATGCTCGTCACCTGCCTCAACCCCAAGATTGGCTACGACATGGCCAGCAAGGTTGCCAAGAATGCGCACAAGAAGGGCCTCACCCTCAAGGAGAGCGCCATGGAACTTCAGGCCTTGACCTCGGAAGAGTTTGACACGCTTGTTAAGCCCGAGCTCATGGTTGTTCCTAGCGAGTACAAGCAGTAGATGTATGGTGTGCTGTGGGTGATGGAGAGTTGTGTACTGATAGTGAGCGAACGAGCATTGCGACCCTAGAACATTGATGGCGTTTACGGCATACAAATTTATAAATAACGTCATTTTCATAATATGTGTGTCTTGGTATCAAGACACGCCATAAAAGACAAATGCCGGGCCTAACTTGATGATGGCGCCACGAATCCAGCATGCTCAATGTTGAGTTTTGGCGACGGGTTCGTCTCGCCTTGTTAGTGTCGTCATGATTGATTTGATGATTTTGAATAGCAGTAAGCCATTTCTCGAGTAGGGACCGACCTCTGAAATGCCAAAAAGAGCGAAATAGTGCAAAAAGAATGCCCAGTATGAGAATCGAACTCATGATCTTCTCATTTCACTGTATCGAATACTAGTGAGACGCTATACCACTTAGCCAACCGGGCCAGTTGTAACTGATTTGCTTCGGTCGGCGGCGTTATTCCCTATTTGTGTGTTACCGTGTCGCTCACGGGACGAACCAGTTTTAACAGGAAGCGAGCACGACTCGATTTATTGGTTTGATCTTGGTCAGACGAGCTAAAAGAAATGGCTCAATTCGAGATACACAGGAGGAATACGAGGTAGCACAACGTCAAGATAGACCTATAGTTATAGTTGGGCACACCCTCGAAATCAAAGGACAGGTTTAGCATCAAGGACAGCCTAGCGACGAGAAGAATCGCACAAAACACTGACGGGCCGCGGCAGCCACGGCAAGCTCTACATGCTGGTATAAATATCATCTTTTCCCGTCTCCCTCTTACTTTTTTACACACTTGGATTTTACATTTCAGGATCCCCCTTTTTGCCGGCGCTAACTACCCTTATAGCGACGCCTCGTCCCACCCTCTCCACAGGTTGTCACTCTCCATTGCTCCAATAATTCAATGCGCCATGATCCGAGTCTAATAAGGCTCCGCGCTAACAACTGTCCTCGTCCCCATCTTCAAACCTTCATCTACACTTTCATTCTCCCCGACCTTTTGCATCTACATTGCACTGCGAGCGCCATTGCCTCTCCGAGATACACGAACCCGTCCTTGCAATTACAGACTGTCTTTCAACACATCACTGAGAAAAGCATCGAGCAGCCATCACTCTTGACTCGGGCTTTTCTTTGTTCCAACTCCAACATTCCCGCGCAGCCCGCCCCGCGCGCCGTCTCGCCATGGCTGCTCTCATCGATCCTACCGTGACGGGAAAGTACCCAGTCATCTTGGGCGACACTCTAACCAATGACGATCCCAACGAGGTCTTTACCGGAGTCCGATGTATGTTGTGGCTATTCTAGGCCGCCTTGGCAATTCTGCTTGTGCTAATGAGGTGTTTTCCCTCGACAAAGATAACCACAAGCCCGCACTCTCCTCACCAGACGCTCCCGAACGCGCGCGTCTAAAGCCGTCCATCCCGGGCAAGACGTCCTCGTACGATCTCACATATACAGACGATGACGACGACAGTTACGCTTTCACGGGACCCCGCAGCAACGACGACGACCAGTATGTGTTGTACTTTGATCCCGCCCGGCAAGCGTTTGTCCTCGACAAGGTCGATTCGACATTCAACATGAACCTCACTCGCATGCCTGGCAGTGCGAGCCCGGAGGAGCTGAGCCGTCGCTTCCCCCACCTGCAGGTCGAGGACAGTCCCCACGACTCCATCAACGTAAAGGTCCCCGCGCCGAGAAGCGCAGCGAGCAGCAAGCCGTCTTCAGCGCCCAAGCCTGCGAGTAGCAACAGTACGCAGACGAAGCGAAAAGTCGAGAAGAAGCCGCCCAAGAATCTCGCCATGCCCGTCGCCGAGGCCGCGACGCCTGAACCATCCAGCAAGTCCAAGAAGCAAGCAGCCGATGACGACGACGAAGATGACGATGATGATGACGACGGGGGCCTAATGATTGAGTACCCCGAGGGCCCGCCAGCAGCTGCGCGCGCCGCCAAGCACAACGACTTTTCGCCCGCGTTCCCGACGCAGCGCCGCTTCGACGACTACATGAACCAGCGCGAGTCCGAGGCCGACGATGCCGACGGGGAAAGCGACGACGAGGTGGACGTTGACTTTAAGCTGCCAAGCCCCGTCAACAAGCAAACCGGCCACGCGGCCGAGGACGAGGAGCACGACGAGGAGGCGGGCAGCGGACCTGAAGAAGACGGCAACGCGGACGACGGGACGGTGGACCTCGAGGCGGACCTGGAAAAGGAAATGGAGATTGCGTTTGAGGACCTGGCCAATAGCCAAGAAGAGAGCGGCCACAACGATGAGAGCGAGATTAGCGAGGAAGATTGAGGTGTTTTCCAAAGAGTCACCTCGTTGCCTCTGTCCATCTCGCACGCTTGCGCTCGGGTTGACACATTCGCCAAGCCTGCATCCGTGGATCAAGGTCGGTGCCGCGCCAAGTAGGCAGACAAAGGTCAATGTGCAAAAGTATACATGCCTCTGCTTTCTCTTAAGCAGGCTCCATTGGCAGAACGGTGGGAAGACCACACACCAGGTCCTCGGTGAATTGCACCAAAGATGGTATTTCCGCAAGGTCCGGTGCGGCGGGCTCCACGGCCAAGATTTTAAAGCGGCTGCGTGTATTGAAAGCAGCATGCGGAAAGAGGGACACTTTAGAAGGATTTACATTGAACAGGAGATGTTGATCATTTTGGGTTGGGCGTTGAGGATTTGGGATATAAGCGAAAAGCGAATTGATCTATTTACGCCAAGTCTATCCCCGAGTCTACCGCGTGAAGTCTATGAACAAGGACAAAGTCTATGGGATAGGAAACAGAGCCGACTTCTTTCCGTAGTCAAGGGCTCATAACGGAGCACATCCACGAACCTCCAGTAGACACGGCGCAGATGCGCTCTGCGCTGCTGCGCCAGATGCCTATGCCCAGATAACGTCCGTTGACAACATGATATGTGCCGACGAGGGGAAATCGACCGACCTCGCCATTCTTCTTGAGCACCACGTCATACCGAATCTGCTCAACCTTGCGCTGCACCACAAACAAGCCCCCCTCGTCATCTACCGCCGGCTTGGGCCGCCGCAGCCTCTCGACCGCCGCGCGCCACTCATCCACGCCCATCTCCTCGCCAAACACGATGCCAGCGCCCTTGCCGCCGCGCACCGGTTTCAAAATATACTCGTCCTTGTTGTTGTTGTTGTTGTTGTTGTTGTTGTTGCTGTCAGTGATGAGCGTCTGCATCTCAGGGGAGCCAGGCAGGATGGTGTGCGCAATGCCGCGGTCCAGCGCCGCGGCTTGGAGCGGCGTGAGCACGCCCCGGGCGACGAGGTTGTCGAGCTCCTGCAGGACGATGCCGAGCATGCGCTTGTCGTGGACGAGAAGCACCGTGCGCATGTCGTTGAAGCAGCGCAGGCTCAGGTGGCGCCAGACGTCGCGGTCGAGCTGCAGGAGCTCGTGCTGGCGCAGCTCCAGGCCGACTTGGTGGATTTCCTCGACGGACTCGCCGGCGGCGGTGCGCAGGGTTCCGGTTCCGGTTCCGGTTCCGGCGGCGGCGAGGCAGCAGAGCGTCATGCGGCCGTGTGCGTCTGGGGCTAGGCGCAGATCGGCTGGGGTGATGAGGCGCGGCGCGGTGCCGAGACGGCGCTGCACGGCGTAGACAAACATTTGAATGTCCATGCCGCGTTCCTCGCCTTTGAGGAGATGTAGGGGCTTGTCATGTTGAAAGAGCCGTAGCAGGCCGTCAAGGAACTAAAAAGACACCACACGGGGGTGGCAAAAAAGGTGTTAGAAAAACTTGGGGGAGGTTGAATATATATATATATATATATATACGAATGCAACAAGACAAAACGATGCATGGAAAAGGCTTACCTGCGCTCCGTCAGTGGCGGCGACGAGTCCGGACCGCTCCGTGGCCATGTCGGCCAGCGCGGCGCTGCCGTATGCAATGTGCATGAAGCCGTTGAAGCAGAACCGCGCGTTGATTTCGGAGACGCAAAAGTTTTCGGCGTAGGTGCCGTCGGCGGCGCGCACCTCTTGAATGAGGAAGTCGGGGCGCCACGAGCCTTGGCAGGTCGAGTACTCACGGACATGGCCCAAGTCTTGCTGGTCGTCAAGCCACTGTTTCGTACAGATTACCCAGTCAGTATCTCATCTATTAACCTTGGACATTGCAGAAGCAGTCCTCCCGCCACAACCATATCAATCGGGGCGATTCTTGGCGTCGACGAGCGGGTAAGAGCAAGAAATCGTCTGGTCATACCTTGAGCAAGTCCTCCTCTTCTGCCGCCAGCGGCATCCGCTGCGGAAAGCAAGCCTCGGTGTCCCTCCACCACCGCGGAACAATGTCATTAATGGCCGCCGTCAGCGCGCCGTGCAGCTGCAGCAGCTGGTCGCAGTGCTGCTTGGTGACGAGGATGGGTCGCGGACAGCTCGCCCGGTAGGAGCCCTGCGGCCAGACCGTCTGCGGGCACTGAGCCAGTAGGATCTCCTCGTGCGCCTCGTGCTCTTGGGCAAAGATGGCGAGCTGCTGCTGCTTCTGCTGCTTCTGCTGCTGCTGCTGCTGCTGTTGCTGCTGTTGCTGCTCGGCGCTGTCTCTAGAGACGACTGCATAGCCAGCTGAGCCGAGACCCAGGTGGATCTGTCTCATTCGGTCTGCAGCCATGGCGGCCATTGAAGGAAATATGGAGGGTGTAGAAATCTGTACTTTGTTTAATAAATTTAATTTGTATTGTGTAATTTGGGCTGAGACAATGAAATGCAGTGTTTGCTGTATGTAGTGCAACTTGTGTAGTGGCTGGCTGGAACTGGGTGTGGCTGGTTCCTTGCGCCTTTTCGGATTTTCCGCAGATATATATATGTATGAGACTTTGCAAAGCTAGAGAATGTACAAGAAGGAACAAATATGGGGGCAGTAAAATATAAAACACGAAACGAAAAACAAGGTAGAGAGAAAGCTTGCATACGATAATCCGTACGGATTACTTGGTACGGATTACAAGTCCCGCCGTGGCGGCTTGTTTCGGCAACTGCGCAAGTAGTTTCGCCGTTTCTTCAGCCCAACAGCCGATACTATGTCAGATTGAAATCAATACCAGACAAGGTTTTCTGCAAGACTTTCCACATTTCATCGTATCAACGGCCATTAAAAACCCACAGCGGGTCGCAGACCTGTTCCCTCCATGCGGCAGGCAGGCGTCTCGGTCCGCTCACGTCGCAGGTAACCCAAACGAGGAGTAATGTTGTAAATATACGGATACACTGCAGCTTGATACCGTTTTAGGAGAAACGAACAAGGATTGCGTGGCAATTTTAATGACTTGCAGGGCTTTCGGATTTGATCAACATGTATACAGTATCCATATACTTGAATACTTTTGCTTTTGCGTGTACGTACATTCTGTGCTGCTGCCCTGCTGCCCAGTGCGACCATGTTGTCAAGGAGGGTAATCCGTAAACTGTACGGATTACAGATTGCACATACTACGTACAGGACAGGGACCTATAAATACCAGCAAAGGAGCCTGGCAACTTGAATCTTTATCAGATGCGAAACCCCTTTTTACCATATTGAATCAAAAAATCATGGCGTCACTTGCAGCAGCCATGCGTCGTTCAAGCCGGATCCTCGGCCGCAGCTGCGTCAAACCGCATCTAGGGCTTCGTTTTGCGCCTCCTGCCGCCCAGAGAGCGCTTCACTGCAACAACAACGCAAATCAGTCACTCACAGTCACGAATCTGCTGGCACCGGAGCTCTCCCACAGCCAGAAGCCTGACCATGTCGCGGCCGTGGCCCAGCGTCTCGAACAAGACGGTATCCTCAAGATCACGCTCGGCTTCCCCGACAACGAGAGTCGATATCTCGAAACCCTCATCAGAAGCCTACACGCCCGGCACAACCACCGGCTTCCCATTTCGCACAGCGCCACGCGGGGCTGGTTCTGGGACGTGCGGCCGAGCGTGGACAAGTTCCAGACGGCCAACCACCAGGCGCGGTCCGAGACCATGGAGGAGTTTCCCTGGCACACGGACTGCAGCTACGAGTACCCGCCGCCTCGTTTCTTTGCGCTGCAGGTTCTGCAGCCGGACCGGTACGGCGGGGGCACGCTGTCGGTCATGAGCGTGGCGCGGCTGAGCGAGCGGCTCGATGCCGCGACGCTGGCGACGCTGATGCGACCCGAGTTCCGCATCGCGATCCCCAAGGAGTTTGTCAAGGACCCGACGGCGCGGACGTGGATCCGCGGCAGCTTGGTGGTGGCGGACGCGCAAGGGAAGCCCGGTCTGATTCGGTTCCGCGAGGACATTGTGACGCCGCTCGGGCCGGCGGCGGCGGCGGCGCTGGATCGTCTCAAGACGGCGCTGCGAGAGCTCGCGGCACAGCCTCAGTCGACGCTCCACCTCTCGGCAAGGGACCTGCCGGCGCGGTCCGTCATCCTCATCGACAACAGGCGGTGGCTGCATGCGCGCAACGAGGTGACGGATCCGGATAGGCACTTGCGCAGGGTGCGGTGGGACGCGGCCCCGTTTCCTGGTCTGGAGGAGGGCAAGACGGAGGAGGAGGATGAGGAGGAGGTGGTGACGTTGGCTGCGTAGGCTGGCAGTAGAAGGGGAAAATTTGGGTTCAAAAGGTCTTTTTATATATATATATATATACAT